>OMLP01022635.1:7351-36669 GCA_900302685.1 Spondyliosoma cantharus | reverse complement strand
CTCCCACTTGTTTAAAAAAAAAAAAAAAAAAAATCCTCAATGCCTTTTCAGAGGTCTCTTCACCAGTGAGAACAACACATGTGGCAATAGTTACTTTAACTTTACAATATTGTTTATACAAGAATTAAAGCCAATCCTATTCTTACAGTATGTACAGTCCCACCCCAGCCCCTCCACCCCCAGTCCATGGGTACATAAAGACACAAAAACCCTACACTTCATAGGTCCAGTTGTCCTCTGAAATGATATTGTATTAGTTCCTCAGTTTAACTCCATGTGCCTTCAGCCATAACTTCTTCTATTCTCCCCGTCCACAGTTCGTTTTCTTTTGCCAACAGCATGTACAGTAGTGCTTTAATTTGTAAACTTGAAAGCCACAGAGGAGGTCCATTCACTCTTCATCCGTACAAACCTGAAACAGAACAGAGACAGCAGCTGTAATATGCAAACTTGTTGTGATTTCATTTGATTTCACAAGGTTTTAGCCCTGGAAGCACCTCACCTTGACAAACGGGTGGTCTAGCAGCATACTAGCTGTCCAGCGGCGTTTGGGTTCGCTCTCCAGACAGTGGCCGAGGAAGTCCTTCCCCTCTGTGCTCAGCTTCTCCGGAATGGGGGGTTTATGGCCCATTCCCACTTTGTACATGATCTGGAAGTTGTGCTCATACTCATGCCACGGCCTCTGCAAGATGAGATAAAAGTGAGAACGGAAAATGATTTACATGTGGTTTTTACTACCGTTTTTGGTGGAGGGTACTTTTCTGAAGTGAGAAGAAAGAGGAAAAAGAATCAACCACAATATGGGCAAGAAAACTGCCTGTGACACGCGTAACTATTGTTAGGTGTTGTAACTTAAAGGAATACATTTTGAAGTGACTGAAAAATGCAACAGCACACTCAAATAGGTGCAAGTTGAAAGATTAAAAGAACAGTTTTGCTTTTTTCATTCAATTTTTAGCAGTTTAAAAAAACCTAAATAACCACTAGTATTACATTTTTGTAGAGGCAGCAAATATGCTAAAGTGCCAACAGACTGAAAGAGCAATTTACTGACAGGGCAAACAACTTTTTTAACTTGATTTAAGACAAATAGAAAATCTAGTGAATGTAATTGTGATTTTTTTTCTTCTCCGTCACTCCTTACCTTTCCGGTCACCATCTCAATGAGAACGCAGCCCAAACTCCAGATGTCCGCTGCTCGTCCATGACCTTCACCCTTTGCTCTGGTGATGACTTCAGGTGCCATGTATGCTGATAAAGACAAACAATTTAATTGAAAACACTGAAATTTGTTATGCAATTATATGTAATAACACATGAAAGCAATGCATAAAATAAAGATTGTAAAGTTATATTAACTGCACACATAAAACATCACACTAAACTAATATAGCACATTATTATAATAAGTCACAGCATGTGAGTGGAGGCCTATTTGTGAAGGGAAAACATTTAATGTCAAACAACAGTGACCCCTGGTGGAGGCACAGGGGATAATTTCTTACCTGCTGTTCCCAGTGTGCTGTTCACCTCCCCTGGCATGGTGTGAGTGTTGTTTCTCAACTTGACTGAACAACCAAAGTCACCCAGCTTGATCAGGCCTGATGACGTCAAAAAGATGTTGGCTCCTGGTATAAAAAAAAAAAAAAACAGAGAGAGAATCAGAAGCATGTAAACCATTTTCTGTACTTCTAATAAGGATAAAAACTCGACAATGAGACAAATAGCGCGTGGCACCGACCCTTGATATCCCGGTGGACGATGCCATGTTCGTGGAGGACGTTGATGGCTGTAGTGATCTGTTTACTGTAGAGCCTGATGACATGTTCCTGCAGCCCCAGTCTGGACACCTCCTCCAGAGTGCCCTCATCACAGTACTCCATGAAGATGTACATCTCCTCCTACAGGGAGAGGCGCATGGAGATTTATACCAAGCTGCTTTGGTAAGCGCCACATAATGCCTGAACTCACATAAAGATATTTCTCTTACCCGATGGAGCTCTACTCCAAAGTATCGCACCAAGTTCGGGTGTTTAATGCCTTCAAATATTTTCAGCTCATCTGCGGTCTCCTTGATTGTTTTGTGATCGTTCGGCTGGAATCGGATCTGATTCAACAGCAAGACAAAAGTGTGTTACCTCAACCCCAAAAGTGTGTCCTTTTAGTTATTTTGATAACTACCTACAGTAACTGATATCTCTAGAGCACATACCTCCTTCATGGCCATAAGCTCTCCAGTGTCGACATTGATGCAGGTGTACACCTTCCCATACTGGCCCTCACCTGTTGTCATACACAAAAAACATAACGTCACTGCCTGCACGTGCGTCACATAACCCACATCCAAACAAAAGCCGTCAGAGGGCAGTCATACCTATCTTGTTGCCCCTCTGCCACTTGAAGGTCACCTTCCTGAGCCCAACGTGCATGACGTTGTCATAAGACTTGGGTGTGTGGCACACTTGGCCAATGATGTTGCGCTGCTTCATCACGGCATAGCGCTTGTCCTCAAACTTGCGAATGGAGCGACGGACGGCCTCCATGGGGCTTTGCCTGGCTGCTGTGTCTGAGACAGGACACAGGATTTATTTAAAAAACGATTCATGACTGCATACGTTAATAGCTCCAACATGCCTCATCACTCGACACTCTCACCCTTGGACTGGCTTATAAAAGTGCGGAGCTCCCAGCTTCGCCGTGCAGCGCTGTTAGGGTCTCCCTTAGGATAGGAGGGCTCTGGAGGACAGAATCACAAGAGAAAAGTCAGCCAATCAGTGCAGTTATTACGCACAATGTGGATCAAAGCATGCAGACCAATCAGCGACTGTGCCCACCTTCTCTGTCCTCTGTGGGGCTGGAGTGGCGACTCAGAGATTTGAAATGCAACTCTGCTGCAACTGACGACAGGCGGTCATTCTCGTGGAAACTGGATCCCCTGCGAGGACACGGAAGAAACTGATGCAACACTGTCGAGTCGAACACTACTCATTAAGATGGTGGGTTTCAGTCTGGGGATTTTCTTTGTTATTGACCCAATTTAAGATCAACAGTGAGTGCCAGGACTACACTTTATTTTCGAGCTCTTGATAAAATATAATGCACTTAAGTGTGCCCTCGACGGACACTCCTTCTTAAAAGCATCGAGACTTGCAAAGCAATCGAGAACATCTTCAATATGAGATAAAAATGTTGCCAGGCTTGCTCAAAATGAAAATGACATAATTACTGTAAAGTACATGAATAATTCAGTCCATCAAATACAAGCAAATCTGACAAAGTCATCTGAAGTTTCAGGAGAAACAAAGATTCTTGGTATGCCTTTTGAAACCCATTAGCAGTTCAGCATGCACCAGCGTCATTAAACAGCTCAAACACACTTGAATGTTAGATCTCCAGAGGGCATGTTCTGACTTCAAAAGCACACACGAAAACACAAGCCAAAAATCTAATGGCAGTGAATCACCAGCATCAAAGCAAGACTAATAGCACTAAAAAGCGCAGTATCATAGCTCACTCTTTCAATGAGGTAGTGTGTGTTTTTTTCCCATTTTCACACCATGCACAACAAACACATTCTCTTCCCTTGACCAGGATTGTGTAACGCCATTTCTCTGATTTGGTGACATTTTGCAGGGCTTGTAAAAGCTAGAAGAACACTTTTAAGGCTTTCTGTAGCCTGCTTCGATGCCATGCATTTTAGAAGCATCTTCATTTAAGCTGTAGCCGGTCTAGATTGTTTAAAGTGATCATATCTGAACGGCCTCAGTGCATTAGAGATGTAATTAAAAAGAAGAATGATTCCTGTTTTCCAAAGATCTAAGCTTCATGAACAAAAATGAACTCTACAGAAAATAATCCAACATCTGTCTCACATATTCTTGAACACATGCTTCTTTAGAAGTAATCAGAGGGCTTAAAGCAGGAAATCAGCAATCTACAGATCAGAATTATGAATCAAAGCTACAAAAAAAGAAGAAAAAACAGATCTTTCTATAAGCGTGCTTTCCTATTGAGATGGCTGTTGTCTTTGTATCTGAGGCTGTGTTTTGTCAGCAATTTCGACCAGGTGACATGGGGACATGGGGACATGGCTACCTGACTTCACTGGGGCTGCTGCTGGGTGCTTTGGTGTGGCTGTGTTCCCCCGGGCCCTGAGGGACGGGCCGAGGGCCGTTGGGGAACAGCTGGTTCCGCAGGTCACAGGGGAGACTTCGAGAGCTGTGTGGTGACAAAACAAACTGAGGAGCTCGGCCTTGGGAGGAAAGGTGGCTTTGTGTGGGATGTGAAAAGATCATGTTTAAGGGTGTGGACTGGGTGGCTGGTTGAGGGACAGATGAACACGCTCACTCTCAGAAACTATACACATTTCAAAACACTCTCTCAGCATTCACACACACAAACACGTACACGCACACACACGTACACACACACGCGCGCACGCACACACGCGCACACACACACATGCACACACACAATCCACCATCACACACAAGCTGAACAACTACCGAGCGAAAACACCAGGAGGCATAAAGACCAGAGGTAATGAGCCATGCAGGAAAGAGTACTGACAGTAAAGCACATTAGGCACACAGGCTATTATAAAAACTTCAACTATTGTCACCTACCTGAACCCTTCAGCATTAGGGATGAACAGGTTGGGGTTTGGCGGGTCACTATGGCAGCGAGGGACCTTTACAGGACGAGGACTATTTCTGGGTGCTGAAAAGAAAAATACGAAAAGACTGTTTTAACCATGCTGCTTACAAAAGGTGTCGTTTTGGAGGAACATCACAGCTCTGAAGTGGTGAAGTGCTCATATTTTGACAACCACATACAGCGACCAGCCACTGTGTTGTGTTGCAACATTTAGTTCTTGGCACAGCTGTTCTCTGATCAAACTGTCTCTTAGTTTGCACATCAAGAAATTATTTCGGCCACATCTGGTGGTCACATTTTCGAGCATTATTTTTCTGCAAACACTACTTTTGTATTTCTTCATTGATTTGTATGGCACCTTCATAAACAGATGAATGTAATAAAAGAATGGTAAACATAGATCAAGCAGGTACAATAACCAGATTTTTATCCCTTTGTATGTGTAAAATGCTGTATTCTACAAATTCTTCATTAGACCCGCACTAAGACCCACGTCTGCCAAACGGCACACTTCCAGTCTGTAAGGGAGTTCTATTACAAATGTGTAAACTCCAAGCCCAAGATGACATAACCCTCTAGATATCACAGTGATGTGATTGGGGTCATTTTCTGGGTCTTCAAAAGGCTCCCACAGAGCAGCATAATACAACTGTTTTCACAGGCTGAGTCGCAAGGGAAAAAAGTAATCTTGATGTGTAAAATTGGTGAAGTCACTCTCTAAATTGCAGAAGGGAGACCGTATTACCTCCAGCAAGAAAGCTATAGTTTTGTCCGTAGGATTATTGAAAAACTACTAAGATGGATCCAAGGATGGAAGGTAATAGCATGGGCCAAGGAACAGAAATTGAATTTATTTTTACTTTTATTAACATTTGCGCTCCACTGGTGCAGCCAATCACAATGATTGTGTCTTCAAGCAACTAACTCGCTCAGCATGAGTACAGCAAGGCACAAGAGACTGTAATGATGGTAATATGAGCATTGTGTGGCTGACTTCGTCTCCGTTGCACCTACAGTAATGCAAGTCAACAGTGGTTCATTGCGGAGCGGGTGAGCACCTTCATCCCTAAACTTATTTCTGTGCAGCTCTCTTTGCGGTTTGTGGTTGCAGCCGCTGTGAAGTTATAGTTTTTATACAATCCCATGTTGTCTGCTTTGGTGATATTTATCCTGCTGTTTATGTGGCAGTTATCCAAGTTGTCTGCTGTCATAGAAGAGTTAACTACTGGCCTTGGCAGATGTCTGCGCTCTAAGATTGCCTATTTTTGTTTATCTTTTTCTGTCCTTATTTAATCAGAAGTGTTTACTGAGCAAACATGCTCTTCTTCAGTGACATCCGACTTAACAGTCATAGTAGCAGACTTTCACACTTGCCCTGCTTAAAGGAGTCTGAGTAATCAGAAAGGTTACTCGGACTAACAAACGTGAGGTCCATCTCTGCTGTTGCATGGGAACTTATTAGTAATATCACTGCCTTTGTGTCTGCTTTGTGTCCCTGTGTCACCCAGATTATAAACTAACAAAAGAATGTAAACACTGAATTAAATTCTGAACTCCAGATATGCACCAACAGTTCGGATCACAACGAGCATCTTACCAATGTATAGGCCGGTAACTGGGCTGTGAGGTTTTCCAATCACATGTCCAATACATTCATTCATCAAAGCTTGTAAATTCTGCAGAGAGACATGTACATTCAATGTCAATAGATAATAAATACATAATTTTTCAAGGATGGTTGTTGTGCAATTTGTCAACAGCAACAAAGAGAAGAATAAAAGGATGTTTTACCAAGAAGTCATCCTCTGGCAGCGCTGATATAAAGGCAGGTTCGATAGCCTGAAGAAAATCAAAACCCTGAGTTGCCCACCTGGAGGTGAAACAGTTAGTCAGTTAATCTCTTGCTGTTCGTTTCATTCTGTTCCTCTCCATCTTTTGTGTTTGAACAGAACAAAGCTTGCAGCTTCATTGAAGGAAAAAAAACAGCCATCATTCAGGTACAAATATTGGACAACAACATATAATCATAATACCATCATATAGGACAACGGACAAGGTCTAAGTGGCTCTTTGTGTTCTCCTCTGTAGGAGCAGCACAGTTTAAGATCTTATAAACAAAACAACTCAGCTCATGCTCACTGACATGTGCCTATTTTTGTTTGTATATTTGTCATATTTATATATAAAAAGGCCTCTGTTATGTCTCCAAAATGTCATGCTACTCTTTCAGTTGCATTCCATGAAATAACCTAAAGGCTTCAGTCTATTATCAGAGTACAATGTTGCCATGGTAGCTTGTTATGGGGTCACAACAAAAGCCCTTGACAAACAGGGTAAAAATAAATGTATTTCAACGCAGTGTCTTCTCTTCCAAAGAAGATTAATATAACTGGTTGGAAATAACAGATGCGTTCTATAATAGTTCTAACTAACAAACAGAGGGGCGAATAAGGAATTTATCACACAAACAAAGCATAATTAACTACTATGAACTTAGGATGAGAGAAGTGTTTGTTTAATGTGACGGGGAACATTGTTTACTTTTTACCCAAGATTAATTGCCTCAGTAGGAGTGCTTATTAGTTAATGAGGTTAATGCCCCACCAGAGGGCCTGGCTAAAGCATCTCTGAGCCACATACTCTTACTCATCCCTCTTAAATGCTGGAACATCACACTAGCTAGCAGACTCAGAGGGAAAAAAAGAGACACAAACAAATTACTTAAAAATGTATACACGTGTTCAACTGATAAAAAGTAAAGCCTTACCTAGGCTTGGTGCCCCTGCCACTCTCACATTTGGTCAGGACATAGGTCATCCATTTGCGGGCAAAAGCTATGTAGCGCTCCCCGATCCTCTGCCTGAACTCCCCAGACATCAGGCGCACCACCTCTTTGTGGTACTGAAAATAACACAAAGCAGCCAACAGGAGGACATTTAGATTACCGCCTCAACTCAACCTCCCCTCATCTGTAGACCTCACAAGTACACCCAAAACTCAGTGCTACAGAAGTGGACATGTGACTGTCATGTCAGAAGCTCTGACAAAGAAAAAAATCAGAGAAGGGCTGTGTAGCATCTATAGCATCAGTTTCCTTATATACTGTAGTATAGTATACTGTACTGTGTTACCTCAAAGGCAAAATTGTAGCCCTGTATCATCGCCTCCCTGTAGTACTGATGCAGAGTGGCCGACTCGGACTCCTCTACCTCTGCCTCAAACTCTGTGGTGAACATGTACTCGACTCGGTCAATGGCAGTGCTGATCTTAATGCATAGCTGCAGTGCCTCATCCTGTGATGGAGAGAAGAATGAGGAGGAAGATTTTTATTATTATTTTCTAAAATCTCCCATTCAAAGTGATCACTAAAAGCATTCAAAACAAAAACTGAGAACGTGAGACATTACAAACGTATGAATGCAACAGATATGAAAGTTTAATGACTTCCCTTTTGAGAATCACTTCTAAAATCTGGCCAAACAGTAGCGCAGTGTCTTTATTAGGTAACGTTAATAGACCAGAAATTTAAGGTGAATGATAGCAGCTGCAGTGGAAAACAAATCTGAAAGTAGGACACCAACGTGCACCTGTCTTTACAGCAACACCAAATAAACATGGGGTTTACCAGGTTAGAGATTGTCAGCATGTGGTTACGTACGTACCTTGAGCTCCTCCAGAGCACTCGCGATGAGAGGCTGACTAGATGTTTGCTCCCGGCTGAGAGTGAGCACGTCCTCCATGGACTGCTGAAAGGCCTTTCGCTGGGCAACCAGGTGAGCCGACTGCATCACGATCAAGAGCATGTTCTCCACCTGAAAAAAAGAGTTTGTATAACTTTAAGGGTAAAAGCACTTTTCAACCATTTTCAATTAAGGAACGTTTACTTGAAAACAGTTAAAATAAGACCCTTTCAAGCTTATAAACCTGACTGAACGCACATGGACCAGTGAGAGACTTACTGAGATAAATTAAAAAATGACCTGTACCTTCATGGCCCTTAAAGTGTCAACAGCTTCCATCTGTGGGACCAGTTTGAGCAGCTCTCCATCCCACTGAGCCCAGTCAGAGTCAGTGGCAGAGTCCCCAGCTCCGTGTTTACTCATGAGCAAGTAGGCTTCGTCCTCTGCAATTTCATCAGGCTCTTTGGAGCAGTCTTTGCCAGCGGCAGCGTTGAGAAGCTGCAGGATGAGAGGCCGCTGATCCATCAGACCACAGGGGACAAACACTTGCAGCTCCTCCAAACCTGGAATTTGAACCTAGGTATAAGAGAAGAGGGTTAAACAGGTGCGTAAATGACCCGAGAACTGAGGACAAAGATAAATACGTGCAGAACAAAGGAAACGCACCTTGACATGGTTTCTCTTCTTCAGTGCCTCCAGGAGACATGTCACCCCATTAGTGATACTGAAATCTGCAGCAACCTCTAAGTCCTGCAGACAGGGAAGCAAACAAAGTGTGTGTCAGAACACACAGTCCCAGTTCTTTGGTGAGCAGAGAAAACAGGGTCACAGACAGACTGCAAAGTCAGTATTGTTGTGGCTTTCTGTTTCAAGGGAATGACAATTCATCACTGCTGTCTCTCACCTTGCGAAGCATCTTGGCAAAGCCCAGAGCCTTGGACGCTCGCTCCCTGGCCTCGTGGAACAGCTCTTTAAGTGACCGACTGGTCTCGATAACTGACCGCCTCCAAGAATCAAAAGGTTCAAAGTTAAAAAAGCAACAAAAACATCCAATGGGACAAAATATATCAACAGTGACTAAAATAGAAATCTGATCAATTATTCCTCTTACCTGATCTCATCTGAGGCGGTGCTGTCATCTGCACTTTCCCAGAATTCATTACCACTCTTCTGCAGGCCGGCATCGAGAAACTCTCCAGTGGACTTAAGCAGCATCCCAGCAATGTCACTACAAAGAGCAGAACAATCCTCATTTTTATGTGAATAAAACACTCTTAAAGGACAGGTTGAGATTTAGGATTAAGAGATCGGTCCACAAATCAATCTCAATGTAAGTGTGGAGGATGAAATCCACAAAGATGTACATCAGTTTTGTTTTCAGGTCGAGGACTGACCAGAAAAGCTTCCCAGACTGGGCCTCCCCTCCTCGGATGTAAGGAGTGATGACCTTGGTGAAGTTCCACTCCTCCTCTAATAGGTTCTTTAAGCTGTGTGAGGCCTGAGGCAGCTGCTGCAACATCTGGATCCAACTGTGCATGTAGTCAAAGTAGACCTACAAAACAGTGACAGATGTTGGGATAACCATACGATCCTTCAGTTCAACTTGAATTTCAATAATGCATAGATTGACTGCAACAAATATACAGGATATAGTCTTACCACAAGCATCTTGTGAAGGTCCTCTTCAAACTCGTCGATATTGGCATTTGTCTGCAAGCCCTGATCATCAGTCACCACGCCTTGCAGCATGAACTGATAATACTGCTTCATCAGGAGACCACCTTTAAGAACCTCTTTACACTCGCGCACCAACTGCAAAGCACAAACAACATAAGCATGCAACATAACTAAGATTATGTTGGTTAGAAGTAAAAAGGCATTCAGTCAGGAATGCAGCGTGTAGGAGTCACTTTAAAACTCTCAATTTCACTTGCCTGTTTGATGCTGAGCAGTGAAGGCTCTCCAGCAGGCCTCTGTTCAAGTCGCAGTTTAAGGCATTCGTGAATGACGTTGAGAAGGACTCTGCAGAGCACGAGGAACGCCGGCCGGAAGGATGGGAGGTCCATGTCCAGCAAATCCTCCCAAGAAACCTGGTCTGCCTCGAGCTCGGGATGGGCCGGACCACTGCAGGACTCATGGCGCGACAGCTCTGGCAGGTAATCACTGTACAGCATGGGGTCTGGGAAGTCTGCAAACTGCAGGTGGAAGATAGGTCCAATAAAGTTAATTCAGCATATCTAAAAGAGCACCATTGCTAGACAGGAGAATAATATGGTGTTATATTAAGTGCCTGCATACTTGGATTCATGATAAATTCAAAGCTGTTTTTTTTTATTTTTTTTTTTATTTTGCCATTAAATAAATCATATTTGACAAATGACAAAGACTGAATTTGTCTGTAAAGGGATTAATAAAGTACGTCTTCTGCTTCTTCAAACTGTGTTTTCATTGCTTGATCCATAGAGACTGCGCCTGCAATGACTCTGTGAAGATGCATCCCGTACACTACAAAGAAACAGCCCTAGTATTGGGCAAATACATGCTTCTGTTTCCAGTGTTGTACAGCTACAATATGTGTCTCCTTCATCACATTCAGCAAATTAGCAGTCCCAAGAAGTGCTCACATTCATCATTGCACACTTGCAAGAGCACTGTAGTGTCTGTGAGCCTCCACGTTTTGATCAAAGGTCACCAACACGCAGATGAGCTGATTATCCATTGCAATAAACTCAATAACAATCCTCTCCTCTTTACTGCTCATTTCTTCTTGTATTTGCTTTCTCCATGTGTCAACACATCCTCTGTTGCTCATAGCCTCCAGGGACTAATTAAATTACTAGCATTTGCACTGCAAACATTACAATTTTGACTGCTTCCGCTCTCCTTTTGACAGCAGCTCCATACTGCAGATGTGACTGCTTTGAATCAGTAAACCACACCATACTACTGTTTTAACTGGATTATGACATGTATTCAATGTAAAATATGTTACTGTTACAATAACAAACAGTAGATTAGCACAAACTTGGGAGAACATAGCCTTGCATTTGACAACACATTAAAACTGTATGTGATAAAGAAACCTTTACATCCTTAAATTTCTGTGACATTTCAGTGACTTTTAAAAATGTGAATTTTGCTTTAAATACAAATTGACCTCATATTCTACAGTATGCCCCTTTTCCTATAAAGTGAGTGAAAAATTGGGCATGTAGTTGTACTGTTAAGCAACAGAGCATGCTTCAAGCTTTATCACAGTTTCTTTTTTTATAAACCTGAAAGATCCAACAGAAGTAAGTTATTTATAGGGCTTCATCTGATGATTATTTAATAGTCAATTAATTTGCCAATTATCTACAATGAACCCAGTAATCAGTCTATAGGATGTCCCCCCAAAATGGGAAAAATGCTCATTACAATTGAACAGAGCCCAAATTAAAATAGCTTGTAATTCTCTAGTCAACAGTCCAAAAGCCAAAGACTCACAAATGACAAAGAAAAGCACACGTCACATGTTTAACATTATTTCTTGAACTATAACTGGAACGAATAATCGATTATCAAATAGTTGGCGATTCATTTTGTTTCAGTCAGCCAATTGAAAAATGTACTACTCGTTACAGCTCTAGTTTTTATTATTTTTTACAAAAACACAGTTGTGGTCACCTTCAACATATACCAAAATGTGTGACATAGCTGTGATGTAGGACTTCGGCCAACATGAACTTCCGTTATTGATTGATCAGATTTTGAAATTATTATTTAATCAATAAAATGTCACAAAACAGTGAAAATTGTCGTCACAATGTCACTAGATGACTGCTTGTTTTCACATTCACATTTTTTACATACCGATATATGATCACATCCTGACTAAGCTATAACAATGGCACTAAGACAATTTTAGTTCTGTTAATGCAAGATTATTTCGGATAAATTATTGTACTCATTAAGTGTGCAGGTAAAGAAAAAGGTAAGAAAGATAGTTATACCTCCAGTGCAGGGGTGTGGCGGAGCAGCGCTGCTCTGGACCTCTGTAACGAGCGGTCCATCAGTTTGTGCAGTCTGAGGATCAGTTTACGTAGTCCCATCTGTTTCAGAGCTTTATCCACAAACGGTCTGTAGATGGCTGTGGGGCAGAATACTCCCCCTCCTGCAATCACTTCTGTACTTACTGCATTAGCTGTTGGGAGAAACTCATCTTCTGAAAACATTCGAGCAAACTTAGGTGTCAGGGAGGGAGACAACTCTTCCTCTGCTACATGTCCTAATCCGCACTCCTCCTCCTCAGCGTCCCTCTCCTCTCCTTCACTGTCAGCTGTAAAAGTTGCTGTCGAGTCATTCTCCTCATCTTCCTCATTCTCCTCTTCTTCATTGCCACGGGAGCAGCGAGGTGAAGGGATCTCAAAGACAGGCCACCCGATACGGGATAGATCATGGAGGCCCAGCACAGTGGCCATGACACGAAGCTTCTGGTTGAGGTCCTGGGTGATATTGAGCCACAGACAGAGCGCCTGCACCCTGCCCTGGAAGTCTCGTGCTGCATACTTTTCATAATCCTTCTGCAGGGCCTGCAAAGAGGGGTACAAAGCTTCCACCGACTCTAGTAACTCCATAACACGCTTGACCTGTTCAAATGCCAGCCGCTGGCGCTGAAGGTGCTCCCTGCAGTCAACGCCAGAGCCCAGAGGCTCTGCTGCATTCATTGCCGATGAGGGCGAGGCACTAAACCCCCAGGGATCTACTCCACAGTGGTTGGTCTCTGCTACAGCAGACTCCCTGTCCTCTCCACAGACTAGATCTGGGACACTATGATAGTCCCCTTCGATTGCTTGAGAACACAGGGCCCCTCTCAGGCTGGCATAGTTGACCTTAAAGTGCAGCACCTCATTGATGATATCAGGGATGGCCTGGCGGGCGGTGAAAAGAAAAAGGTCCTGGTCACCTGTGGAGCGCTTTGCATGCCAAGCCTGTAGCTCCAACCAGATGACCTCGTTGTTGTGACCCATGAAGGCCATGTTCTCCAGGCCTCTCTGCTCCTTCTCCTTCCTCTTGGAGGACATAGACGTGAGCTTGAGCAGCAGCCGCAAAGTTTCAAAGAACTTGAGGCGGTCAGCAGGACAGTCCGTCCTGGAGGTCTGGCGGTGGGTCCGAGCCATATGGGGCATAGTCACAGGAAGTTTGCAAGTGCTGCAGCCCAAGCTCAAGTAATGCTTCCTGGGATCCATGTTGAGGGCACCAAAAGGGCTCGACTTTGAGAGTGGATCCAGCATGAAGTTGTCGAAGGTCTTCTTTTGGTCTCTCTCCGTGGAGCGCAGCGCGGCCCTCTGCTTCTTGCCCTGCTTATAGCTGTGCTCCTCAGGAGACTCTGCTGGCCGGGGACTCTCTCTCAGGCCAGACGGGCTAAGGTCTGCTGAAATTAACACAGAAAATACATAACCACAAGTTACTGCAATGCATATAAAAAATGGCAATATGATTTGTGATTTCCATTTATGAATAGATTCATTAACCTACCCTTGTTGGGAGACCGACCAGCACTCCTTGCCTGGCTGTTCCTCTGATGTTTGCCAGACATACGTTTCATCTGACGGGGGTTATAAGGAGGTGATGTGCCATACACAACTTCCTCTTCCTCACTGGGAGAGTCCCAGGATTCACCCACCTCAGAGTTCTGCTGGGATGCATCTTCCACCCGCTTGGCCCGCCTGTCGACATTTAATGATCGCAGCAAAAACAGACAAGACAAATTATCAACATTTGAATATTTCTAATGAAAGTGGTGTTAAGATCAAGCAAAATCTCTGGCATGTCATTATGAAACTAATTTCAGTCATATCACAGTCACACGAAGGAAATGTGTGTGCAAGGTCAAACAGTGCGGGGTTGTTTGTACCCATAACAGGGAGTGCACCAAATCTCCTCTAATGCCACAGCAAACAGGTTGCTAAACTGCAACTAGACTGAATGTCTGCTGCTACCTACAGCAGACTGACGAGTTGTCTGTCCTTTGGAGCCTGACTGGCTGCCTCCCAAATGTGCAGCGGCAACGCTCTGTGTACGACCACAGCCCTCCAGACGCAGGATAATAAGCTGTGGGTTCCCTACTGGCACCCTCTCACGGTCTAGGTAAACATGGCTGAACCAGAGAGGGAGAAATAGTAACCCTCATTAAATCTGTCTGCTAAGTCATCATCTGTACTGCAATATTTCGTGGAACACTGATTCACTCACCCACATTGTGTAGATGTGCAAACACAGTGCTAATGCAAATCAGCATGTCACTTTGTGCAATTACAGTTCCAATAACAACGCTGCTAAACGACATTCCGACTGCAATATTGCAGATAATAGACAACCGTTGCAGAGTATGCTGTGTCTAGTTCTGCAGAAAGGAAACACTATAATCACTTGAATCACTTCCCCGCGGAAAAAAAGAAAAAGAAAACCGAGAGTGCAGGCAGCACGCCTTTTCAGATTACAATGTCAGAGGCTGAGCTTTATTCCCTAATGCCTTTCTGAGGGGTTTTTAATAGGATTAGAGAGAAAGGTTGGAAGGTCTGACCCGGCCAACAAAAACAAAGAGAGAAGAGGAGGGCCATGAAACGGGCGTTCTATATGCTCGTCACCATGTGTCTCTCTATCGATCATCTGACTGAAAGGCATTCCCCAACACACGCCTGTTAGCGGGTTAGCGTCTGTGCAGGCGGTATTGAAAGGGGCACACACTCTGGGGGGGGGGACACACGTGTGTGTGAGTGTTAAGGGGAGTAATCGGGAAAGCGCTTGCTTAAGCTTTTCAAAGAGCCACACAGGGAGAAAGTCCAGACTTCTATTGCCCATCTGCCCCACTGCAGTCTCTATGCACACACACTGAGTCCCCTGGGAGCAGCTGTGGAAGTACATGCAGGGCAGACAGACACCTGCTGCAAATCCTGCAACTTTATTCGACTCCACATGCAATCAAGACTTCATGAATGAAACATACTGCAAAATGAACATGAAGAGCACAGCCATGTGAACCACAGCGGTCTTGAAATTACAGAATAACTCTCGCATGAAAGAACACTGGTGCCTTTATGAGTGTATTGTACGGGAAATTGTGAGGGGGCCTGTTCTGCAGGAGCACGACACGACAGTGATCTTTTCAGTATGCAGACACAAAAAGGCACAGTAAACGAGCTCGTGTGTTACAATAAGACATTTAGTACAACAACAACAGGCACATTTTTAAAACTTTAAAAATTGAAATAGGTAGCAGGAAACAATTAGAAAGAGTAAACGCACAGTAAAAGCTCCCCCTGCGTCCATCATGAGTAAGATCACATCATGAGCATCTGTAAACATTCCAAAATGTGCACGTGTGTGTTAAGTCTGAGGACAAAAATAGTCCATGCATGTGAGAGAGAACGCAAAAAGACACTTCTCTACGCACACAACACCATTACTAAATCACTCAGGAATGACAGCGGAACCAATGACGCCATTGCCGGCGGTTGTTTGTTTGGTTGCCATGAGACACTTGGAGCACAGATTGTGCTGCAGCAGTAAAGACCAAGCAAATTCCTCTTCTGAATTCTTTGCTTTTTTCCTAAACCTACGCGCAGGCCGCACAGAGAAAGTTGATGGCCAGCATGCCCTGCAGTTAACCATAGCTGCACTATGGTCTTCAAGCTGCTCCTGGCTGCCGCTGGTGAATTATCACTGCAGATGGTGTCTGGCCGGTCTCAATGGCTCATCTGATGGCTCATTGGGGCTCCAATAAAGGCCGGTGGAATGCTAGAGCCCCTAGGCAGAAACACTGAGTGCATAATAAACAGCACAAAATCGAGAGTCTTTTCTGTAGAGCGACTGAAGCAGTGATACCGAGGGCTGCCAGAGTCAGGGGGGCCTGACCTTTGACACCGACCATCCTCACCATTGTACCAGGAAGGGGCACTCTATTGTATAGTGGTGACACGTGGCCAGTGAGGCCCACAGCTGAATAGCACACAGCTGGTTAGTGAGCACACTTGCTCACAATGCCCAAACTAAAGGGGATTTTTTTTTCGAGAGAGGAAAAGGAGTAGAATGTGGCCAGGGCTTTTGTAAGAGCATACTCTCTACCAATTAGGTCAGGCTGGCATAACTGATGCTCGATAAGCTAAATCCAGATTTTGATGACCTCCCACTGTAAAAAGGATGTGTGTGCTGGCCACTTATTTCAGTGCAGGGTTAACTGGAGAGGCAGTAAGAATAGACAACCTATTTGTGCACATGGACCGCAAATCAAAATAGAAGTGTAGCTTGTATGTGCATCACTGACCTGCTGTTTATCACTGATAAACCAGCAGAGCTGATGCAGAATTTGTGCCGGAGCCCGACAGAATTCACAAACAATGTACACGGCGAACTTGACCCCACCCTTGGCTGGAACAGTGCGACACTGCCAAGAGTGGACCTCCCAGCCTCTCCTACAACTGTGCACAGCATACTGTACACCCAAAACAGAGTTTGCTCCTGCAAAAATGCTGCAAACAGCCACTTCAAGTCTTAAAAATGAGAATGTTAATGCATCCCTAAAACATTGTTGTGCTTTTATACATGGCATTATAAACTGCTTGACACCAGAGAACATCCTCAGTCCAAGAAAAGATGTAGACCTTACTGTACCAGTACAAGCTCATGCCATTACCTACGAGTCACACGATCTAAATGTATCTAAATGTAGACTGTGCTTGCAGACTGTGGGCTGCAGCATGAGGTAAATGGTGTAATGACATGTTTTTCACCTAATGCCACTTGCATCATAAATGCAGTGCAGGCAGAAGTCTGCTCCACCTTGAAAATTCAATCTGAAACTACAGAGAGCCAAAAGCAACAGATTTGTCGGTTTCAATCACTTGCAGTTGTGCACATAATAAATGTCAAATCAAACCGACAAACGCGCTATGCTGCATAACTTCACAATCTTTCCCGTTTCCTTGTCACTCATCTTTTCGCAGCTTATTGGTAACATCAAAAGTGTTAGTAGTTACAAAGATCCTATTGTTTAAGAGGAAATGGCAGATGAGAGTGACAGAATGTGAGAGCAACACTCATTTCTCTAAAGCAGGTGCGGGCAGAGACAGGATGCGGATAGGAAATGCTACAGGATGGTCCATCTGTATTCTGCAGCCTGTGCTCCTGGCAAATGCAGGCATTAATGAGTTCTGCCCCGTGAGCATGTCCGGGGCTCCAGGCAGCCATCTACTGCTCACAGTACACCACATCCTGAAATCTATGGAATGCTTGTGAGCCACATTGTCTTCACACTGACTCTGAGAACAAGATATTATTGACAAAGGACCACTGTACTTGCGAGGACAGTAGCGGCAGCTCTCTCTCCATGCCATGCAATCAGAAGAGCTTGAACCGACCTCACATTGAGTGTTAATGTATATACACTCGTCGAGGAGGAAAGAAAGAAGAGAGAGAGAAAGAAAAATATGACTCATATTTGCATTTTGTGAGGCCTGTTTTAGTCTGAGCAATGAATTTATGTTTTGTTCCTGCAAACTATGCAACTTTGGCCATGGAGCCTTTAATGTTTACAATGGCCCACATTATGTATATATTGTTCTAATCCCATTACTGCAGATAAGTAAAAGTGATTGTACAGCAGAGGCAATGCATGCATGCCTTTCACTTCAACGCTGGATGTAAAACTGAAAAGAAATGTGACAGTGAAACACCTCAGTTAATGGCTCTGTGTTTTTCTCTGCGCAACAATGCCAGGCTGCAATTACAGTAACAGGGCCAGTATTGCACAATCATGCGAGTTGTTTGTGTGTCCACTTCGGACTGAGTGGCCACAAGTGAATAACATCTCACTGGTGCTCAATCATGACTGAAACAGACGATACTATAAAAGAAGAAAAGACAAGCTACTAGCTTGAAGAAAAATAGGATCGTAGCAGATGACAGAGCTGATCCTGCGTGTTAAATGCCTCTCTCTCTTCTCTGCAGACACACGACTGCATGAGAGGAGGGGGAAGACATAACAGCAGATTCCTGAGGGGTCTGTCTGCCGGCGGTCAGGGGCAAACACTGCGGAATTTCGATTAGGAGATGCGCACGTATGAGAAAAAACATCTCGTGTGTGCGTGTCTGTGTGCATTCCCCTGCGAGATTGCAGAGACGCAAGTTATCGTCCAAGCAACCTCGCCACCCGAGCACCGCGAATACATTTGCAACACAATGTACCACCGACTTATAGACATCTACGTGAGATAATAATGACCAAAAAATGCACAAACTGCGAGCCCATGTCATGATTCAGCAGTGGCGAGCGAGACAACAACAACAACACGAGCGCCAAGTCTAGCTGCAGGATTAACAATAACAGTGGAGCAACATGCTAGCTAAAGCCTTGCCGAAGTTAGTGCTTCGGTGTTATGAGGAAATGCATGGGCTGGCACCATTAACTAATACACAATACACATTCAAGTCCACTTTGCGAACCCACGCTGCAAAACGTATCTAGCCTTAGCTCGGTCAGTTTCTGTAAGCGAACTTGCGGCTGAACAATAAAGTGACAAGCGACAGCTAACAGTAGACGTTAGCTAGCCCGCTCCCTGACATGTTGCACTGTAACAGCGGTGAATAACTGCCCGTAATGTTACCTCAGCATGGGGTGAGCATTTTGCCTCTCTTTCTAGCGACCGAGAACCAGATGAGCGGCTAATATCTGCAGCGAAGTGCGCCTGAAAACGTTGCTCCAAAAAGTTTGCAACTCTGGTGTGTTGCAAATGCAGTTAACTGCACGCGTACCACTATTTGGCAGGAAGTCGTTTTCTAAGGGATGCGCAAGCGCTCCCATAGAGCCCGCTGCAGAGTCACGTTCAGCTCCCTATTTGGCAAGAGCGAGGTCCTGATGGTGTAGTGTCTGTTCAACAGCTTCGCGTACCTGCTGGGCTTGTTACGATCCGGAGGCTCCATAGCAAAGTAGCAGCTTCTTGGTCCTAGCCGTGCATGGACTAAACCATGTCGCAGCGATATCAGACACACTTTGCACCGTTAAATCCTTGCAAGAGAGACGGCTTTGTGTCTCTTTAGAGCACTTTCTATCCGCCGGTACAGTTGACTCTCGCTTGTGCGTATGCCGTCGCCATCTTTCCAACGTTCATTGAGGAGGAGTGCCACAGTCTTGCATTACTACGGCAACCCGGATAGGTCATCTACGGTCATAGCCGTGCAGAGCTTGTTTTTACCCTCAGAGTACAGTCACAGTGAATCAGTTATCATATGCTTGCCTCTTGACTGAAATGACGAATTGTCATACAGTAAATCACTTGTTCATAGAGCAGTGGGAGATGTGAATCCGATTCTAATTATTAGTTCGGATCATTTGAGTGGTTTACCAATTATTCATGACAACCTACTTTGTTGGTGCCTGTGGGAGAATAATTTCAGATGGCAATTCACCATTAGAGAGCACTAAGTTGCAAACAGCACTAAATAAAATAAATAAATAAATGAATAAATATCATAAAATGAAATAAATAGCTGCTGGGCCCCATATCCCCCCATTTTTGACCATCTGTGAATTAGTATTCCTACAAATCCACAAATCGTTTTAGGAATGAACTCATTATGCACACAATGTCGGCCGAAATAATCTTCTTGAAATTGATTTTCCAGCAGGGCATCTCTTCAGGATCTGGCTTCTCCTGGGCACTGCAGAGGTGCCCCTGAGCAAGGCACCAAATCCCTTACTGCTCAGAGCAACTGACCCCCCTACACATTAATGCATATGTATAAGGCCTGTGCATAAGCATGTGTATTTCAGACCTGTGTGTACAAAAAAATAGTGAAATCATTTATTTAATTAATAAATTAATATTGTATTTCATCTTCTTCTTCTGAATATATTGAGGGACCCCTCCTCTGTGGCTCTTGCTAAAGTTTCTTCCATTTACTTCCCCCCTTCTTCGAGGCTTTTTTTCTTTCTTTTTTTTTTAAGGACAGACAATGTTGTTCACTGTACATATTGTAAAGCCCACTGCAGAAATGTGATTGTGATTTTGGGCTGTATAACTAAAACTGAGCTGACTTGACTTCTTCTTAAAACAGGTAAACCATAAGGCTGTTCACATGATAGTTGATGCTGTGGCCCTCTGGGGGCCCCTGGTGGTTTTAGGGCAGTTGCCCCAAATTTACATTTCTGTTCATGCGATTATATGGTGACACCTAACCATCTGCGAGCTTACAAGAGCAAAATCTAAAAGAGTAAATAAATGAGGAAGTCATAACTCAAGAATGAACTTTAATAATCAGAGTTATGATCTAGCATCATCCCTAAAATGTGCCCATTTTGATCCAACTGCTCTAGGCATTTATGCACAAGGGTGACTTTAGTTCAGTTGCAACTTCCCACTCACCCCCCACACACAAAACATGTCGAATCATCTATAGCAGTTTGTGATTATCAGACACATCCTGTCACAGCATCTACTAAAGATTGTCTGACTCATGAATACTAAAGTGTAAAGTACTGAGAAATGTCACACAAGAACAAGAGGAACATCCAAAATGTGGTTTAAGTTCAGAGATATTTTTCTTCAAGCTGGAGTGACTTACTTTATATTCATATCATCAGAGACCCTCTATTACAGGCTACTGATAAAACTGTAGCCTATTTGTTCGTGATCAAAATGATGTGTCATGTAGGAATAGCAAAATGACTCACTGGCATTTGCTATAGCCTAATAAATAAACAGCACCGAGAAACACTCAAGAGAAACAGCTTTAAAAACAATTGCAGACATTATTTAGAGAGGCATTCAAACTTTTATGACTTTTTTAAAAAATATCAAAAAGTTTAAAAAAAAGTCTTTATGGAGGATAATACCACAAAGCCTAGAAGTAAATCCTAACTCCTAAAATAAGAATTCACCAATCACAGATCAAAGCTGCATCTATTCCCTGCTGTTAATACAACATTTTTGCTGCTATATTTGTAGTGACTGCTATGATCCCAAAGGTATAGAAGCCATTTTTGCAGGTTAATGACTAACAAGTTGCTGCTGCCCCTTAATGCACAACCCAACCTACCTCAATGCTACTTTGCGCTTCATGTAAATACTGTTAATGACTTTTTTTAGTTTATTTAGTCTATTTTATTCTATCTGACTTGTTTGTGTCTGCGTAACTAACATGCTGACTTGTTTGTGTCCATGCACAACTACTCTGTCACGCCTTTAATTGCTAATTCCTTCTAATTATGAGATTAAAAAAAAAAGGTCAAAATTATGCGATCATAATGTGAGATGATAATTTGATGAAAAAAGATTGATTATTGATATCTCACAATTTATATATTTAACATAATGATTAAGGCTTTTTATAAATTATTATGACTTTAATCTCAATGTCTCAACTCTTTATCTCGACTTTCTATCACACAATTCTTAATTTTTTGTCTCATAAATTTGACTTATTTATCTCATAATTAAGACCATTATCTCATAATTCTGACTTGTTTGACCTCATAATTATGACTTTTTAGCTCACAGTTTTGATTTCTAATATCATAAACAAGCTATCAAGCTAATTTATGTCTTCTTTTTTTTTTCTTTAACTGGTCAGTGATGCTGCAGTGTCGGCTTTCATTCACAGGAGTAGGCCCTTTTCATTAACTACTTTTGAAAACTATTTTCATTAATGATTTTTTTTTTTTTCCTCAGGTGTCCTTCGTCTGCTGTTAAACCTGTCTCCACACGCCTTAGACTTCTCTGCACTCCGCCTGATTTATAGCCAGTTCTTTGTTTGTTTGTTCTTCGTGTGATCGTCCCTTTTCTAATGAATGAAAGTCGTAGAAAGACAGTGACAATGGCTGTTGACGTCTCCGCTGGTCGATTGAAACTGAAAGGCATCCAAACACACCCGACTACCTGGGAGGAGAGACAGTCTGACGTCACAGGCCTTTGTCGCCGCCACCACATCATCCGATGCCTTCATCGTCACTTGAAGCTCGGAAAAATTAAAACCACAGAATCCGCAGCCCTTAACTGGGTGCATTTCCTCTGGAATTAAATCTAGATTGGAATGGTAGACTAAGAAATGTGATGCAGTCGTATCGTTTTTACGAGTTGGGGTACAATTTGCTACTTGAGGCCTAAAATAGCGGCAGAGATTAACTAGTGTATCTGACACAAGTAATCGCATGGTTCTAATTCTTATATTGCCAAGTTTTCTTACATTCGCATTTGTCTCTCAAGGCGAACTCAATGACCACCCCCCACGAGCAGCCTATCACACGAAGTAAGTCAGCTTCTATAGTCAAAATACTGTTCTTCTCATCGTGTAGTTCTGATATTTCCGAGTACGCCTGAACGCCTCAAGTGCCACAGCAGGCTTCGCGGAGGGGGAAGTGAGTCTTCACTTGAGCTTTGTCTTTGACAACATCCCTCTGTAAAGGATATATTTCGGCAGCACAACAACACGTGAGACGGTTCAGTTAATAACGTTAGGTTATTATTATCTTCATACAGCCAGTAACGTATCACCGAGGTGGTCTTGAAAATGCTCCAGTCTCTAGCCAGCAATTCGTGTGTGCGGTTGATACAGAGTCACAAATCGACGTGGTATTTTGCATCTCTGGTGTTGGGGTACCTGCTTTATCTCGTATTCGGCGCTGTTGTGTTTTCGTCGGTCGAGCTGCCGTATGAAGACCTCCTGCGTCAGGAGCTGAGGGCCATTAAGAAACAGTTTCTCCAGGAAAATGAGTGTCTGTCGGAGGAGCGTCTCGAACGCTTCCTAAAAAAAGCCCTGGAGGCCAGTAATTATGGGGTTTCCATCCTCAACAACGCCTCGGCCAACTGGAACTGGGACTTCACCTCTGCGCTGTTTTTCGCCAGCACCGTCCTGTCCACCACAGGTAAGAGAGTAAGAGTCGGCCACCGCCGGCAGTGTAGGTGATGCTGCAGACCACCAGGTGCGCAGCCAATGTTAAAACATGTATTGATATATATTTCCCAACCAGAATAAGTCTTACGTGTGCTCATGTTTCCTCATGTGCTCCTTTATTGTGAAAAACAGCATCCTTTTGTCTGACTTGCAGCGTATCTGAGCTGCTGCTAGGCCACAGCAACCTATGGCCTACCCCAATGATGTAATATGGCAGGTAGTGGCAGCCAACAATGTGATTTGACATTTAATATCCTTTCCTTCATCACTTTGATATCATTTGATCATATGATATCATCCTATTGCAATTACTACTTATCTTAAGATTTCAGGCCATGAAACTGGTTGTAGCTTCAACCTCAAATGTAAAAATATTGGATGCCCTTTACCGTTATTTGTGTTCTATTCTGGTACAGAAGCAAAAGCTACATTCACTCTTGCATATGTTGGCACAGTGAACACTGCCTGTACTGTAATGCAGCTGCCCCCGTCCAAAGTGCACAGTATACTTCTGTTTTCAGGTCAGAGGAAGTGTCAGGCTCAGTAGCGCACACACCTGAGCCAGTGTCTATATCAGCCTCATCCTTCTTTTACCCCTAGGCTATCAACTATTTCAATAAATGTAAACACTTTAAACAAATAGTTTGTATTTCTATTTTCCTAAGGCAGTTGGACAGTTTTTGCATGACACAGTGCATAGAGTCACCTTCTGTTATCTAGCATCTCACATAACAGCATTGCTTATAGATGAACGTCAGTCAGGATACCTGAAGAACTTTAGTCTGACCGCAAGGCAGCTTTTATCTGAGGTTTCAACATGCCTGATTGTGCAGATACCATGTACTCCTCTTCTGTTGCTCCAACAGAGACTTGACAGACATTTGGATCAGATATAGCTCTGACTCTTTTTCTATTTTCAGTCTCAAAATCTCACTCTCAGAATTAGTGTGATCCTCTTTCCAGCTTTGAATGATAAATAAGACACCTGCTACTGAAGGCTGTTGGTTTTCTTTTCTAATACCTTTTTTATCCAGCAGTTATGACAAATCTGTTACAAGATACAGCACCATCGTGATGGCATAACCTTTAATTTTCACGATGTGTAGGCATGCATTGCAATGCATCTTTTTCTAAGTAGAAGTAGTTGTATAGTAGTAAATTAAAACCAAAGCAGAAGATAAAAGTGAATTGTTTGGGATTTTCTTACAACATGTCACAAGCAAAGCGGCTGCAAATTCCTCATTCACACAGCCGTGGTATTTTCAACACGTCGATTAAGGCCACTTCACACGAACATGTTATGTTTTCATGGCAATGTCTCGTTAAGTTGAACAAAACTTCAAGACTTCCATCAGTTATCACCCTCAATCTACATGTAGTGGCTTTAATTGAGCCTGCAGCTGGATTATTGTCTTTTATTCTGTTTAACAAGTCTTGTATTACTTTTTTTTGTATCCATTAATGGAACATCAATTACTATGTCTGTTCCTTTTATTAAATTGATCAGTGAAACTGTGCTCAGGGGTGTGTTTTGTAAGAGCATGTGTACTCATACAACCTAACCTTCCCTCTTTGAATAAAGTAAAATAAGAAAGAAACAGGCTGAAAAACAAAAACTTTTGACTAAGGCCTAGTGCAAATGTGTACTCGTATACAAGAACAGTATGAGAGTCCATATTGACAAAGTCTATTATCAGTGCTTTTTAATATTTGTCCCGAAAAGGGCTGCAATAAAGAGCTAATTTAATCTAGTTTGAGTTAAAACAGTGGGCATTACAATGTAAATTCGAAGTGCATGATGTAATATTTGCCAGAATTTAGTACAAGAAACTGTTTTACTCTCATGTCAATCTGCTCCAGCAGCAGCTTTCTTAATTATAAGTTAAACTTTTTCTGTCCTGTTTGTTGTCCCTCAGGATATGGTCACACAGCACCCTTGTCAGATGGCGGGAAGGCCTTCTGCATCATCTACTCAGTGATCGGTATCCCCTTCACACTCCTCTTCCTTACCGCTGTGGTGCAAAGGATCATGGTGTTCAGCACGCGGAGGCCCATCATGTACATCCACACGCACTGGGGCTTCTCCAAGCCACTTGTGGCCATTGTTCACGCCACTCTGCTTGCCACGTTGGCTGTCTCGTGCTTCTTCCTCATCCCCGCTGCCATCTTCTCTGCGCTGGAGGAGAACTGGAACTTCCTGGAGTCCTTCTACTTCTGCTTCATTTCCCTCAGCACCATCGGTCTAGGAGACTACGTACCTGGAGAGGCTGTGAATCAGAAGTTCAGGGAGCTCTACAAAGTGGGCATCACCGGTGAGTGCTGATGATTCTTCCTATTTGGAGTTATTTCTATGGCAAGGTCGTGGGAGCTTTAAAGTGTCTTTTCATCGTTATTGAGGTGTCTGTTATGGTAATGTGAAACACTGTGAACAGCATACTGTCGAATTACAGCAGCCAAAATATATTATATAACAGAGCAGTGTCAATGTCAGTGCCTCTGTTTCTCATAACCTCCTGTACGTCCTGTTGTAAAGAGGATATTACTGCTTGCATTGTGTGCACTGGAAGAACAACACACATTACAAAAGCTGTAAAGCAATAAAACTATAAAAATCCGGTATAGGTGCCACCCTGTGTAACACTTAGTATGATGTAAATAGTCCCTATGTCTCAGACTTAATGATTTACTGAACGTATATGTAGCAGTTTTTATGATGGAGAACTTGCACCTTCCCAGGTGTGACACAATCAGCTTAGTCTATTTTGTGACCTGTTAACCCTTTAATCTATTTTGTAATATATATATGGCAGTGGTTGTTTTATCTCAGCTTTATACACACTAAAATCACAAACCAGTCACTGCGCTTTAGTTTATAGCCCACACAAAACAGCTTGGGTTGATTATAGATCAAGAGCGTATGTGATATATAGTTTTACTGCTCTGACAGATATAATTGGAATCATTACTATAGATTTGAAAATAGACTGCTATTACAAACTTACTACTACAAACAAAAAACAGTTTAATTATACTATTATACTATTAACACTAGAGGTTTAATAACACGACTCATGATATGCATATTTTTTTTTTACTGCACAAGTCTTAAAAATGCAGAGGGTTCAGTTGTGGGTGTAGCTGTTTGGGTGGCTTCTGCATACGTTAAATATTTTTAAGCTGCTTGGCGCTGCTGACAAATCTAAATGATAAATCCTAATGCTATTTCCTGCATGCTTAAAGGACTATTAATCTGTCAGGTTAGACAACACAGTGCAGTGCAGGAGAAACATCGAGCCAATGGCAACTAGAATTTAAAAAGCAAAAAGCCAAATTCATGTTGCGGGTGTGCATGAATGCCAAACGCTACCCTAGTGAGCTGTCACCTGCATGTGTGTGGGTGTGTTGTATCCACCAGCCAGAGACGTCATTCTGTAGGCACAATGTGCCAGTCTGTAGGAGGAGAGGAGGCTCTGACAGAGTGCATTTGTTTGCACAAATAACACCAGGCAGATTTGTACAACTTCCTCCAAGAAAAATGACACTTCTGTAATCGGAAGTGACATCAACACTATCTGTGTACCTCTGGGGCAGTAAAGGAGAAGAAATGAACAGTCAGCCACAAACAATTAACAATATTTGTCCAGTGTTTGCCAGTGCCTTTGGTAATAAGCCGTCACTGCTGTTGTGATTTGCCACTCTGTGTGCAAACAGTAAGTTCTTCTCTCTTAACTGAGTCCAAATGAAAGAATGTCAGTACCTTCAAATGCCAGACTGTTTTTCCTACATAAAAGGTATTTCAAATGTAATTAGCTAAATCAGACTCAACATGGCCCTGCTAATGGTGCAATACTCCTGTTGAAAGTATTAATGGTAATAATGTTAATACAGTGGTTGTATTGCTTGTATATGCTTCTGTAGACCACAGCTGGTCTGGACACATCTGGGGGGTTTTCACAGGGTTTTTCATGTTAAATGCCAAATATGGTGAAAAGTGAAAGTGAAGCAATAAATGAAGTGAAAGTCAGTCATTGACTGTTTTTACCGCTGGCGCTGACTAATAAACCCTTTCGGGGGAATTTCCAGCATCATCTGAAACTGTTTCTCCCCCTGAAGTAGCTCACCCTTCAGCAAAGCACACACTCCACTGCCCTCTTGTGACGGTCCATATTAACAACAGGTTATGGAACAACAGTGAAGAAATGCATTGCGTGTGTTTACTTAGAGATGAATGTTACAGTGCATTCTTGTCAGGGCTGAAGAAGCATGGTTTGATCTGCTGTTATGTAACAATACCACTCACTGCAGCTAATCACTCATACTTGTTGTTATCCCTTTCCCTGCCCGTGTGTTTGTCTCTTCAGTCTACCTGATCCTGGGCCTGATAGTCATGCTGGTTGTGCTGGAGACCTTCTGCGAGCTGCAGCAGCTGAAGCAGCTGAGGAAGATGTTCTACCTGAAGAAGGAGAAGCCGCAGGACCGCCTCGCCATCTTGGAGCATGATCACTTGTCCTTCACTACTGTGTCCAAAAGAGCACAGCATGAGGACAAAACCCATCCGTTTGTTAGTGTCTCGACTCTGGGCTCTCCCAACGATGATCCCATGATCCAGTAAACATCGACAGAGCAAGCATCTGCGGAAGGATGAAAATGTGAGAGTAGGGGGTAATGCGAACAAGACTATAACTAGATAGAATGAGTAACTCATAAGTCTCAGCTGTAGGCATTCTGCAATGCTCAACCCTGCAAACTTTAGTCATAAAACTAGTTGAGACTATTCAGATCAAGTATACAGTCTCCTTTACCAACTCTCAATACTGATATTATAGTGCTATGCAGCAGATATTAAATTAATGTGTATTAATAAGGGAGAAAACTAATATTTTAACAGTGACTAGAAGGACAAATGCAGATAAAGAAAAACCTTCTGCTGTATTTATGACTCACAGGAGCTAAGCTCCTTTAAGAGCTGAACTATTTATTGCATATTAATATTAGGAACATTTTAGAAAGTAATTGGTCTCTTAAATCTAGCAGAAACATAGAGCTGTCTGTAGTCAGTCACAAAACAGTAACATAAATATGTATGTATCTTATAAATAGAGATGCTTGACAGGTACGTGGAATGTACATAATCAGGTAAATGTTTTAGGATGTACAGTATAGCGACATCTAGGATTAAGACGCCTTTTAAAGATGAGCCAAAGTGTAGACAAGACATAAAGACAACTTGAGTATTTCATTTTCATTTCGGTTGCATAATGTGGGTCACATGGTGGACTGAAAGAAAGGTTTCAGTTTTCAGTTCCTGAACGAAGCATCTGAAAGAAGAAACAATACATGTTATGAACAATAAGTGGGCTGAGCTCAGGAGGAGGTATCCTAGAAGTGTGACTGGACATTTGCAGAAACAACAGGTGTTTTTGAGGAAACTGCACATAAGAAACAGTTTACCCTTCAGTCTATGTTTTGATATATGTTTGGCTCATCTTTACGAAGCTGTTTACTGTTCTGGTGGCACTCCGCATTGTCACATTTCATAGTGAGGGAAAATATTTGTCTGTGTATTTTCTGAACATGTTGCAGTGGTATTTCAAAGTCGTCCATGTGTGATAAGAAGCACTATAACTTAAAGATTTGTCTGAATGACTTAATGTGTGCTGGACTGTGTGAAAAGGGAAGTGAGGTTAGCCTAGCCTAAAAGGGAACCACACACTAAAGGCCCCGCTGGTCCGTTGCATTACACTGTCAGTAAACAGAGCTCAGTTTGCACATGTTCTGGAGACAGGCAGCAGTACAGAAAGAAAGGGACATGGTTCCAAAGATTTCATCCGTCACAACAGGAGATATTTATCGTGGAAAAATCTTCTTTTTTTTTTTTTAAGCAAAGTTTTTTGCTCTAAGGAAAAGAAAAGAGCGAGACCGTTGACCAGAAACTACTGTATTTTCCTCATTTGAATGTACAAATGTATATTTTTCAATATGACATGAGGAAGGTTTACAAAATTTTGTTAGTAAATAAGGAAATTAATTCTGTACTAGGATCAGTACATGAGG
>OMLP01022629.1:0-25265 GCA_900302685.1 Spondyliosoma cantharus | reverse complement strand
AGCACAGAGCATCATGGGAGTACAGCTGTCCTCTCTGTCAGACATCTATAACATCAGATGTCTGCGCAGGGCCACAAAAATCACCTGTGACAGTTCACACCCCGGGCACAGCCTGTTCTCCCTGCTGCCCTCAGGAAAGAGGTACAGGTCCATCAAGGCCCGCACTTCAAGACTCTTAAACACCTTCTACCCAAGTGCAATACGAGTCCTGAACACCCAGTAGCTGTCGATGTGCTGTTTGGGTGTTTCGGTTCCTGTGCAATAACTTGTCTCCACTGCTGCTGTTGTGCTCTCTGTAGCACATTCTTTACACTGCTCTTTGTAAATATATCTATATTTATATTTTTACTTTTTATCCGTGTGTTGTTTTTATCTATATATTTATTTTATTTTCTTTATACATGTGTATTTTGCACCACAGAGTTGTCTTTTTAATTTCGTTGTACCTTGTGTATAGTGACAAATAAAACAAACATTCAAACATTCAACATTCAATTTCCTCCTGTGTGAAGTAACTGACCCTACAGACTCCATGCTTCCAGCTCTCACTGACGTCATATACAAGCGACGTCCGTTTGGCATGCACTGGTACTGCGCGTGCGCAATGTCAGGAGTCCTTGGCTGGTCGGCCTGCTGTAGGTTACAGAGCTTGTGAGGGGACACAGACAAAATGCAGAGCTGGACTCAGTTATATCGCTCTCTGGCCACGGTAAGAGCGGATTTTATTAACCTGATAACCATAATGTGTTGCCCGTAACGGTCTTTACTGGTCTCACCCGCTGTTGGCCCTGTGGTTACTGGTATTTTCCCACAGGAGGCCCGGGCCCGGCTAGCGGGTCAGCTAACAGCTCTGGTCCGGTGAAAGCGTATGGAGAGAGCGGACTCCGCCAGACTCCACTGTAAAAACCTTCCATTTAGATTCATCGAGCTTATTGGCGACAAATATGTCGTCCAACATGTATATGATATGTCGTCGGGTTGTATACGATCAACCTTTTTAATTCGGCCTCAGAAAAAATAACATTGAAGCTTGTAGTTGGAAAAAAAATACTTTATTCGTTGAACGTTTCACAATGTTTTCAGGGAATACATCATGGAAATACGTAATGTAAGCTGGTTACATATCAGAGGCGTTTTGCAGTAGCCTTACAGTTTACCTCTATGCCAAGGTTAAAGGGGTTTAATAACGCTAGACCTAAAATATGTTAGTTAAGTGACGTTACATTTGACAGCTCTCTTTCTTAAAGCTATGCTAGCATGCTAAGTCAGTTAGCATTGGTTACCTAACTCTAACTGGTGTAGTTAGCTTATGTCAGAGGCAGATCGACTTACCACTTTATGTCTCATAAATAACATAGTATTCCTAATTAGTCATATTTAAAGAGAAGTTGTGTCCTAACCTCATATTACCGTCTGTGGGTCGCATGATTTGTCAGCTGCCGGTATGAAAACAAGCTGCTTGTTTTGCTGGAAAAGCTAAAGAGGCTCTGGTGTACTGATGGATGTGTCCTGAGATGACAGCTAACAGTCACACTGCGCATGATTGTTTATTCTGTGACACATTTTAATTATTATTTGTATGTTTTTGGCCCCCCAAAATAACGTGACGCATCTAATTGGACTGATATTGCACATGCGTACATGCACCCACATCCCTGACTAACTTTGAGAAGTGCACTTTATCTACAATCCTTAACATCTTTGCCCAGTGCCCTTGAGCAAGACACTGAACCCCAAACCTGCTGTAAGGGCTGTGACACCCTTTTAAACAAATGTATTTGGTTCAAATCTAAGAAAAGCGACGTGAAAAATACTAATTCAAGTCTCCACTTTCCTGACTGGTTTTTATGCAGCAACAACAACATATAACAATTATTTTCATTGTCGATTAATCTGTTGATTATTTTCTCCATCATCAGATTAGTTGTGTGAATCATAGAATGTCAGAAAATGGTGTTTCCCTCAGCTCACATATCTTGTTTTGCCCCCGACCTCTAAGATATTAATTTAACAGTCACAGAGGAGTAAAGTGAAGAGGAAATATTCACGTTTAAGAAGCTGGAATCTTGTTTTTTAATCGTTGTAGCTTCACTCGAGCGGCTAAACAAGGAAGGAACAAGGAAGGAACAAGGAAATTAAATTCAAGGCATTCCTTAAAATGAAGAAGAAGCAGGCTATTGTTGAGCCGAGGGTTCCCCTGGAAACACTTGTTGTTTACCTGTGGTGTGTAAAATATCCAATAACAAAGATTTGTTTATTTGAAGTGAAACAGTTCATTATGAGCCTCTGAAATCATTAAAATGTGCGTCAGACAGTCAGTAAACCACAGACAGAAACGGTTGTTAAATGGTTTTAATGTCTGACTGTTTCGTTCTGTTTTTCTACTCTGGAGTAAAATCAAGGTATTTCTTTGACTGCCTGGTTCGGTTCTTGTCTGACTGTTTGCTTTGCCTCACAGCGGAGCCACCACCTTCCCTGCAAGCTGCATGGAGCTGCAGCTCTGTCCGTCAGAACCTACGCTGACAAAGCAGCAAGTGAGTGAACTGTAAATCTTATCGTCCGTCCTCATTAATTACAGGCTCCCTCGTGAACTTTAGCCTTGTTCCCATGTAAGAACTAATCATTAGTTCAGATGGCACAAACGAGGGATGTAAGAGAACTTGTGCCAGTTACAATTCTCCGGTCTTTCTGTCATCTCGTGCAGATGTTCTGCTTTTCTTCACAAGGCTGAAACTCTTTTATCAAAGCATTTAGCTGATAAGACTTATTTCATCATTATATGTGATCCTGCTGTAATTTAAATGGATTCAGAGTCTAAATAAGAATCCAAACTCATCTAGAATAATAAAACTTATTGCAAACTGAATGCTGTTCACCAACTTTAATAGTAAAAGTACGTCGTCTGCTGTAACACCTGACATCACCTGCAAACAAATATTAACTGACTCAAAAACAAACCTCAAGGAAAACGTTTTGGATGTTTAAGAGTTTGATACGATGCTACGATTACTATTGTTCACCATTTTAATCTTTTAATGTATTCTGAGTGTTTTTCATTTATTTATTTATGTTTTATCATTATTAGAATCTTTGTCCGATTGCTTAAAATAGTTGTTGATATTTGTAGATTACTTAATTATCAAATTAATTTAGTGGAGTTAAAAGTAATATTTGCCTCCAAAATGTAGTTAAGGTGAAGAAACTTGAACTACTCACTCAAGATTTTAACTGCATGTGTATATTGTCACTGATGATCAATATTAGTATCTGCTGGCAGTTTAGAGATGACAGGACATCAGAGGGTGAAATTTAACCCCGACACGCCACTTGTTCATCATCATTCAGTGTCCTCAGCTGCTGGTATGACATCTTGATTAAAGCTGTTGTCTCTCTGTAGTCGATGCAGACGTCACGGTGGTCGGATCCGGTCCGGGCGGCTACGTCGCTGCCATCAAAGCTGCACAGCTCGGCTTCAAGGTAAGCTGCTTCCAGGCCGTATTGATTTAATATTTCAGATCAAATCACTGAATTGACTGAGAAAAAAGTAGTTTTGTCGCTTTCAGCCATGTGTGGTGGGTCATGATCTCAATCACAACAGAACATAACAGAACCCACATGATTATAAATGGTTTGCTGAGACATTTTATGATTTAAAGCTGGAAACATGATCTCATTGTTATGATGTGTCCCGTCACCAGGGTGGCATTATGCCGACTGCTTGGTTCAGTGTGGACAAACGAGATGAGCCTTTGTTGCGGCACTACTGCTGAATCTGTCTGAAAAGGGCTTCAGTCAATAATAATGACAGTAAAGGTTTAATCTACTGTTTATTTCTCTCTATAGAGTTATGAAAAAAAAGGTTGTTCAGCTACAGATGTGATTTGATGTTTGTCTCGTCCGGCACACTTTACCTCAGCAGTGTTTTCTTTTTGTGTACCTGAAGGAAAGAAACATCTCCAATGTGTTTGTTTCCCTCGACAGACGGTGTGTGTTGAGAAGAATGCCACGCTGGGTGGAACCTGTCTGAACGTCGGCTGCATCCCCTCAAAGGTAATCAAAGTGAACCGTCACACTGTGATTATCTGTGTGATTGGAAGCATCTCACAGTCAACATCAACCTGTTCAGATATCAGTATTTCTCTGTACCTGTTGTACCTAATAAAGCACAATTAAAAATTATTGTAAATATACTTTAATTTTTGTGTGCAGGCTCTGCTGAACAACTCCTACCTGTACCACATGGCTCACGGCAAGGACTTTGAAAGCAGAGGCATCGAAAGTAAGAGACTTCACTGGATTTCTTTAGTCACTGACAGGGTTTTAGTTTGAGGACTTCAGTTGATGAGTTTTTTATAGTTTTAGACTGATCTGCAGCTCAAGTTGACACCTTCAGTCCAAAACCCAAAGACAGTGTTTCACTGTCACATCTGGATCAGTAAAGATCAACCGCTCATTGATTTGTTTCCCTGACAAATGTTATTTACGTTCAACAAAAATAAAGATTCCAGAGTTCAGCACCTTGCCAATGCCAATCTTCTTACCGGCTCCGCTTCAGATTGTTTTTTTCTTTAGAATTATTAAATGAACTGTTCCTTTTCAATATTTGATGATAGATTGATGATTGGCGTCTCTCTCCATCAGTCTCAGGCCTCACGTTGAACCTGGAGAAGATGATGGCTCAGAAGAGCGGGGCGGTCAAAGCGCTGACGGGAGGAATCGCACATCTATTCAAACAGAACAAAGTCAGGCCTCTTCCTCTCTGTTTTTAAATCGTTCACATCACGTCTTACTAACAACAACCTGAAGGAATGATAACGCTCACTGTGTGACATCGCTCCCCTCAGGTGACTCATGTTAACGGTTTTGGGAGGGTGACCGGGAAGAACCAGGTGACGGCGGTAACAGCAGACGGCAGCGAGCAGGTCATCAACACCAAGAACATCCTCATCGCCACAGGCTCCGAGGTCACACCCTTCCCCGGGATCCCGGTATGGAATTCAAGGCGTTTTACACATGTTTGTTTGCTGCACCAAAAGTATTACTCAAACATAAAGGTTGAAGCTGCGAAGTCAAAACATGAAGCTGAAAGATGGAAACGTTGCGTAGAGCTGAAGGGACGTCAGAGTCAAACGCTTAATCTCTGTGGATTTGTCACTACGAGCGCCTCCTCTTGTTTTACACATTGTTATTTAACCCCTGGTTCAAATAAAATATTGATTTGTGCAATGAAGCTTGATTTCTATCGGTGCTCATCGCTAAACTACTACCAGATGACTAAAAACTAAATGGCAAAGTCTAACATTTAAAGTTAAAATCAACATGAGTTTATAGTTTTTAATACTAAAAGGACCTCAAAAGACTTGAAAAATCTTTAAATGTCTTCTCTTTGTTTTTGGTTTAGATTGACGAGGAGTCCATCGTGTCTTCGACAGGAGCTCTGTCCCTGAACAAAGTACCAGGGGAGATGATTGTGATCGGAGCCGGAGTCATCGGAGTCGAGCTGGTCAGCATCACCTCAGTCCGCTTCAGTGTTGTTAGATCCGACTGACAGTCAGTCTTAAACATGGGCCGTATTTTATAGAACTCATATATTTGTTCACTCATTATTAATCAAAGTATTATTGAAAGAGCAACATGACCCAGTGCTGCATCTCCTGATGTAAGAGAACATGTTTCTCAGGACCACAAACGTCACATAATGATGATTTATGATGTAAAAATGATCCTTCCCACGAATATCAATCAAATCAAAATCTGTCAACACTGACATGTTCGTCCTCCCATCCTGCAGGGGTCAGTGTGGCAGAGATTGGGCTCTAAAGTCACAGCGGTGGAATTCCTGGGCCACGTGGGCGGCCTCGGCATCGACATGGAGATGGCCAAGAACTTCCAGCGCATCCTGCAGAAGCAGGGCCTCAAGTTCAAGCTCGGCACCAAAGTGATGGGAGCCATCAAGAGGCCCGACGGCAAGATCGATGTGGCGTGAGTTAAACACTCCCGACTCTTCACATCCCGTGTGGAGGACCCTGTTTCAAATATCAGGTGAAGTCGTTAACTCTGGGTGATGATGTGTTTCAGAGTGGAGGCGGCGGCCGGCGGGAAGAACGAGACTCTGACGTGCGACGTGCTGCTGGTCTGTATCGGCAGACGACCTTTCACACAGAACCTGGGTCTGGATTCTGTCGGCGTCGAGCTGGACAACAGGGGCCGCATCCCCGTCAACAACCGCTTCCAGACCAAAGTACCCAGGTACCCAGTGTTCAGGCTGCAGAATGCCATACGCCTTTTTGACCAAAGAGATAAAAACTGTGACACTGTCTATACGTGGAAGGTGTCATTACGTCATCTAAAACATTCATGATTTCTTTTCTTTCTCCTCTCAGTATTTACGCCATCGGCGACGTGGTCGCTGGGCCGATGTTGGCCCACAAGGCTGAAGACGAGGGCATCATCTGTGTGGAGGGCATGGCCGGCGGCGCCGTGCACATCGACTACAACTGCGTTCCCTCTGTCATCTACACACACCCCGAGGTGGCCTGGGTGGGCAAGTCAGAGGAGCAGCTCAAAGAGGAGGTGAGAGTCGGGGGATGCTTATTAATCTAAATATTAAACTTAAGATTGCCAAGGAACGATACAGCTGCCTGCACAGTTCAGTAAGTGTGTGATTTTTGACTCTCGTCCTCAGGGCGTCCCATACAGAGTCGGCAAGTTCCCCTTCGCAGCCAACAGCCGCGCCAAAACCAACAATGACACCGACGGCATGGTGAAGATCCTCAGCCACAAGGAGACAGACAGGATGCTGGGAGCTCACATCGTCGGAACTGTAAGAGCTTCATCGCAAACACATAAGTAACTGAACTCATTTTAACCTGAGTGAGAACACAGAAGATCCGGGTGTTTTCATCCCTGGGCTTCAAAACCCCAATCGTCCTCCTCCAACACTGTGTCCAGATGTAATATAACATCCTTTGTTGAAACTTGTAGCGTGTTAGCATGCTAACTCGAGCTCTCTTCTTTTTAATAGTTTCTGATATTTGAATGTTGGACTGACCTACAAACATCTCTTGGAGCTTTAACTGAGGCTAAAAACAAAAAATTGTCCCTTGACAGAGAATTTCAGACGTTTACATTAAAAGTTGTTGTTGTGTTTTCCCTGCAGGGGGCAGGAGAGATGATCAATGAAGCTGCTTTGGCCATGGAGTACGGTGCTTCCTGTGAAGACATCGCCAGAGTCTGCCACGCCCACCCTGTACGTCCTGCAGCACACACACACACACACACACACACACACAATAACACACACTTGTCTATATACAAACCACACGAGTGCAGCAGAATATCAATATATTAAAGTTACACAACAGAAAGTTATTAAAAGACTGTAAAACCCACTGAACTGAAAACTCTTCTGTTGCTTCATCCTCTCCATCCCTCTCTCCTCCTCCTCCTCCTCCTCCTCCAGACGGTGTCGGAGGCCTTCAGAGAAGCAAACCTGGCCGCCTCCTTCGGCAAAGCCATCAACTTCTGATCCGCCGGCCGCTGTCGCACCTTCAGTGTACATAACAGAGGAGAAACAGGAAGCTGTGTGTGTCCGCGTCACGAACCCTTCATCCAACCCACCGACACCCTCTGTGTACATCACAACTGTACCACATTTAGTTCTAATGTTATTTAAATGTTCTCAATAAAATGACAAAGGGGAGTCTGGGCGGTAAATAAACGCTGACTGCAGATCAGTCTTCTTGCTTTACAAACACATAGTTTAAATAAAAAAAGATCCCGGAGGAGCATTTTTATTCACTCGCTCGCAGGATCTAGAGATATAAATATTATTTTTTCCTCGTGGCTGCGGTTTCTCTTGTAAAGGAAGCGGGGAGTGTTTTTGTTTCTGTTTTTTACAGTGGGAAAGAATTCAACATGACAAATACGAAGTGTAACCGGAGCAGGAAGTGGATTCACAGTTTTAAAGGTTAAATCAACTGAGTCATCAGAATATTTAGCTCGGATTCATCCTAATTTAACAACTCAAACCTTTTGATTTGCATCTTTTGTAGCTCCATTTAAGATCGATTCATCAAAAGTTGCAGATCAGAAAAAACAAAATCTATTGTTTGTCTGTGGAAAGTTTTCACGGTGCTAAACTTTAAATCAAGGAGCATTAAATCAAGTTTCAGTCTTCATAAGAAATTGTCTCGTCGTCTTTTGCTGAGATTTGGCTCCCTTGTGTGGAAATTGACTTCTAACTTATTTATTAAACCCTCTTTGACATCTTTAAGATTCCTCGGGGAGTTTCGGATCTCTAGTAGCACCGTCGAGTTGTGTTTCCATCAGCTGGTCCCTGTTTTGTTTGGTGCCAAAACCAGAGAAGAAGCTTAAAACTGCTTAAAATCTGCTGTCCAAGTGTTTTATGATGGAAAATAAAACTTCCTTCACACTTTTGTTCGAAGGATCCATAATTAAAAGGTTCCTGTGTGTTCGACATGCTCGAGGTTTGTTCTCACAGAGAGCAGCAGCAGTTTTCTGAGTAACTTCAGAGTTGATTCATCCTTTAAGTTCAACACAGACTCAGTTCTGGAGACGAGCTGTTGACTGTTGCCGGGAAACCGCTTCCTGCTCTGACTGCTGCCCTGTGATTGGCTCCGGCCTGCTCTTGCTTATCTCGCCATTTAAACCAATAAATGCAGTATCAGTGAAATGAGACTACAGTGTGTACTTTTACATCAGCTCACAACCAGAGAGACTTTAACGTATCGTTAAAGGAGATTTCACCCCAAAACGAAAATGCTCAGCTTCCGCAAAACATCTCTGGAGCTTCACAGCAAAACAGTGTTGCAGCGATCGACTGAACAACCAATAAAAAGAAAACAAAATGTCTGCACGCAGCTCGTCTGGAGTCAAGTGTCTCAAATTGTTCTAAGGAAGTTACTTTTCAGCAGCAAGCTGAACACATTAGTGTGCATCCTGTCTGAAGTCTTGAGTTTGACCGTGCATCGAAAATGCTGCAACTCTGGTTTCCTGTGAAGCTCCGGAAATGTTTTATGGACCACGAAACTTCTCCTGACTTTATATCAGCGTCGAGGGACGAGATGATGACTCCATTTTTGGGTGAACTGTTTCTTTAAAGCATCAGTATGTGTGATTAAAGAGGTCATTTAATGCTAATCTACAGGTTCATACTTTTAGAGGCAGAGCTGGTAACCATGGCTGCGGTACAGTCGTGTATATTTATACTTTGGACTTTTTCACTCTGCAGAACTTTAACATGCACAAAAATGCTTCATAACACAATAAAGGAAACGTAAAAAAAACCAACAAAAGCATCATCAACTTCTTTAAAGTGTTTCCACCTGTTTATGATGCTTCTAACATTCACTCAGTAACTGGGGATGAAGATTTTAATTGTTTTGCATCCTCACTGTCAGCCGTGTGAACCATATCGATTCTCAGTCGCTCAGATAAAACAGAGGATGAAAACAGAGCGCTGTGTCTTTCAGACAGGTGTGGACCGCCAACATTTAGCAGCTGAGATGATCCCAAAATTGACTGAAAATAACCAGAATTGTTTAAAAAGTAGAATCACGACGTATTCCATCATCATGACATCACGGAGCAGAAGCCACGAGACGGCCTGGAGGAAGAAGATGTTTTTGAAGAAATGATTGAAATTGTGAAATCACAGCTGTAGGAACTTTTGTTAAAGGTCTCGTGAATAAAATGGGAGTTAAGACATGATTGTTTTCAAGAAAATCCAAGACGTGAGCTGAATATAAATACATAACTCCAGGTTTTTATGAATCAAAGCAGAGTGAGTCTCGTTACACTCGCTGTTCTGTTTGAAGACGTATTTGAATAAGTTGAAGTTGAGCAGCAGCGACTCCACCTCTGTTTGATCACCGACTACGTAGGTGAGTGTGAGTGTAAGTGTGTGTTCAGCAGGTGTGGCGGCGGCTGCAGGTCGACACTAACGTACTTAAAGAGCTGAAGATGGCCGACTGAAGTTTAACAGGACGCAGAACCAGATTCAACAGCCGACTGAACAAAAGGAGAAGAAATGAGATTAAAGTAAAAGAAGAAGAGAAAGCTTCAGGACAGAAAGCTTCGTCGTCACACTCAGGTACAGTCGTTTCCTCTGTTCTGTCCCGTCACAGCGTCTCTAACGTCTCAGTGACAGAAGCTAACAGACGCTCAGCTGGTTCCACAGTTTGTACTCGTGTCAAACTGGTTCTGGTTGTTTGAGCTGCAGTCGCGTCAACGTTTGTTTTGTTTGTTCAATCTCCAAAAACTCAACACGCACTTTCACTCGTCGTTCATTTCTCTTTTCATCTTCACTCTTTTTCCTATATTTTTCCCTCCATCCTCTGAATTTTGCCTGTTTTTCTTCCTCCCCCACTTCCTTCTTCTTATTCCTCATCCTTTCTTTATTTCTTTGTCTTTCTTTTTGCATTTTCTCCAGAAAACTCACTTTTCTGTTGGTTGTTGACTCTTTTATTTCTCCATTTCCAGTCCCACGATCACTTTATGTGATTGATTGATTGATCGATTGGTTGATTGACTCTCTGACTGATCTATTTATTTATTATTATTTGAATATTTAGCTGCAGTGAGATCCACAAACAGATGTCTTATCAAAAATATGTTACTGTTGCCACACTGACGGCCGTTAAAAAGACCTGGTTGAAGTCTCGGACAGCGGTCTCTTGCTCGGCGGCCATCTTGCTACAGGTTTCCTCTTCTTCTTCTTCTTCTTCTCAAAGCTTTTTCTTCTTCTTCGGCACAACAAGGTGGAGCAGCTGATCTGAGGAGAGGATGTTAAGGTTTCTTTCTTTTCTGAAGAGGTGATGTCTGATGTCTAAAATTGATGATTAAAACAACATAAGTCAATATTTACAATTAAAGAAAACCTCATTTAAACTACAGTCAGTGATGTAATAATGTAATAAGCTCTCGGGCTTCACGTTCTCGTGGCCACACTGTGTTTACATCTGGATCTTTGAGTAAAGATGGAGACTCCAGAGTTTCAGCTTCAGAGCAGGAAGTTAATAATCTCGGCCGGACTGGAACCTGCCTCTGATGGACTGTTGTGGCTGATGTTTTCCTGCTGATTGCAGTGAAAACAGGGTGGATGGAGACGGAGGGAGGAGACGCTTCCTCTCCCTGATCAAACGCTCGGAGGGTTGTTTTTAATAAAAACTCTCTGCAGGACGTCACCTCCTTCCTCCTCACTCCTTCTCCACCACCACTCCTCTTATTCTGAGCTGCACGGATCCGAGACGATCTGCGTGGAGCCAGTAGGGATGTCGACATTTCTATAAAACTCATCATCAGTGAGTAAATAACTTTCTTACAGCTTGTTTGTCTGACGAGACGTATCAGCAGGACGACTGAGCGTTGTGATTTCTCGATGTAGACTGACTGACGCTTTCTGTCTCAGCGTCTGACTCTTGATCCAATCTGTTGAAAGATCTGCACACTTCTTCACACTGATGTTAGATGTTAAGGACAAAGAAGGAAGTGGTCGTACGTTTCCTTCTGTTGCTCCTGTTGGTGGTTTTGATCCAGAAACAAGTGAAACTCTGCAGATGGACGGACGAGTCTGTTCTTCCATCCAGAGTCTTTTGGAAGTCTGAATATCTTCACAACAGTTTTTAACAATCACAAGCTTCTTCTTCTTCTTCTCTTCTTCTCCTTCTTGTTCTTCTCTTCTTTTCTTGTTCTTCCTCTCAGAGTGACTTCTTCTTCTTCTTCTTCCTCTTGGGGTGACTTCTTCTTTTCCTCCTGCTCCTTCTGCTTCTTCTTCTTCATTTAAATCTTTCTTGTGTGAGCCCCCCAGCTCTCTGTCAGGTATCTCTTCTAAACATGGTCATACAACATCTTTCTGTCTTGAGACTTGAGGTGTCGGTGAGTTGTAGGAAAGCGTCTGAGAGCAGTGACGACCCGGGGTAACGACTTCCTGCAGCAACATGCAGTATGTGGAGTGCCATCTTGTTCACGTCTTTGAAGGCCTGTCAGGATGGTTTTAGACTCAGGGTTAGAGTCCGGCCTGTCGACTGTGTGGAGGCTTTGAGGGTTGTGTTATCAGTGTGAATCAGGCTGCTGCTGTTTGTTCATGGTGGAGGCCTGCAGGAGTCTCCACTCAGGCATGTCAGCAGAGACTGTTTGAGTTCACACGTCACTGTTGTCAAGAAACATCCAGCAACACAGATCTGACTGCTGTCAACACAGAGCGACACGGGCGAGTCGGACGGCTTCATGGTGACATTTTCTATAGGTTTCCTCTTCTTCTTCTTCTTCTGCTTCTAACATTCTCATATTACATTATATATAAAACTACGGTGGCCATGAGGTTCAAAACAACGTTGCATTGTATTTTTGGGGAATGTTGTTGTGTTTTGACCCTCAGGGCCACCGTACAGAAGTGAAGAATAATCACCTTCAGACTCATATTTCAGTTTGAATCATGTTCACGGCTGTGTGATCTTCTTCTTCTCCTGCTTCCAGAGCTCCTCCTCCTCCTCCTCCTCCTCACCATCATGCCTCACATCCAATCACCACCAAACTCATCCCTTCCAACTCCAAAGGCTCCACCCATCACCATCACCACCACCATCCACACTAACACCACTGTCGACCCAGCCGCCGCCGCCGTCGCCGGCTTCTTCAACGACCTGCTGAACAAAATCCCCCGTAAGTCACCAAACAGCTGCTTCACCTCCACCAATCCACCACCACCACCACGTTAAATGGTGGAGCATGATTGATGAAGTTTAAAACCTTCACCGGTTCTGACGCTGCAGCAGAAATCTGAACTTAAACGTCCTACAAGGAGTTTCTAACTGCACATGAAACCGTCTCAGTGCTCAGAAACACTGGAGCACTTCAGATGGATGTTGGGATAATAATCATTGATGCATTAATCATTAAACATAATTGTTGTTGCAGCCGGTAAAGATGGAGTTGATTCGAGCTTGTGAGTTTCTCCCCAACACATCAATTTATTTACAGTTAGCTAATTTAGTCCAGTGGTTTCCCCAAAGTGTCACCATGTAAATCTGATTACACGAGTGATGGGAAACGAAAGAAGAAAAGTCCCTTTTGTTTCTATACAGTTGTATTTTGAGGATGTTGTTGTGATGACATCTCTTCATCTCCACCCGTCTCGTCTCCTTCAGTGCCTCGATGGGCGATCTACACCATCTTTGCGTGCGGAGCTCTGCTGATTCTGCTGATCTGTCTGTGCATCTGCAAGAAGTGCTGCTGCAAAGGGAAGAAGAAGAGGCGACAGAAGAAGACGGACGAGAAGATCAACCTGAACGGAGTCAACGGGAAAACCACCACATCTCTGGTGAGTGACGGACCAAAACGTCATGAAGCTGATTCTGCTCACAGTTCTGACTGGAGTCCCTGTTTGTACCGGTTTGTCTCTGACAGGTTCAGCCCGACGTGATGGATGTGGATTACGGCGCGACCAAACAGAAGCAAAGAGGAAAGCTGCTCTACTCTCTGGAGTACAAAGCCGCTCAGTCTGAGGTGAGTCAACCTCTAACTGCTCACGAGTCCTTCATCGATGGAGAACCAGAAATCATGTCTTTCTATCTCCACGCATCCTTCTTCCTCATCAGAACCACCGACATTACCCATGATACCTCACGGTGTGACTAAAAGTCCGTCCCTGTGTGTTTTCTGTCTTTAAGCTCATCGTGGGCATCAAACAAGCCAACAACCTGAAGGCCATGGACCTGGGAGGAAGCTCCGACCCGTACGTCAAAGTCTACATCCTACCCGACAAATCCAGAACCTGCGAGACCAAAGTGTTCAGAAATACGCTGAACGCCGCCTTCAACGAGCAGTTTACCTTCCAGGTCAGAGCTGCTCCTGAACTCCTGAACTGTGCTAACTTTAGTCCATAAACATCACAAACATAAACACTTGCACAGAGCTCCCAGTCCAGAATGCTAGCAGTGCAGCTAACTGAGCTAACTAGCAAATGCTGCTACAGTTAGCTGCAGTTAGCGGTTATGCTACTGTGGAGTAGGCCTATGAAGTCAACATGTGCCAGTTCTCAGATAAACGTTATGATGACGACTTCTCTGAAGTCAAACACGAAGTCGTTTGTTGCTGCTGCACTTCGGCTGTAAGGAATTCTATTAATGTGAACTGACCCTTTAACACGAACTTCTTCTTCTTCTTGTTAACCTGAGCGATCTGTTCCCAGATATCCAAGTCCTCCCTGCTGAGCTCGACGGCGGTGATGCAGGTGTTCGACTTCAACAGATTCTCCAAACACAACATCATCGGTGAGCTCAGGGTGCAGCTCTGCGACGTCGACTGGAACCACGTCATCGAGGAGTGGCAGGACCTCGCGGAGCCCGCCAAGTTTGAGGTTTTTCTTTGTCGCTCGTCTGACAACTTATCATACGGAGATGTTTTGTGATATCTGTCGTAAGGATTTCTGTCTGGATTGTCTGTGTGACGCAGGAAGAAAACCTGGGTGAGATCTGCTTCTCTCTGCGTTACGTTCCCACTGCCGGCAAACTGACCGTTGTGATCCTGGAGGCCAAAACCCTGAAGAGCATGGACATCGGAGGAAGTTCAGGTCGGACTGAGACGGGAGCTCACAAAGAAATCTGATGTTTCAGGTGATTGTCTGCATGAATGTAACGTCCACTTGCTGTCTGTAGATCCGTATGTGAAGGTGCAGTTGGCTCTGGACAAGAGGAAGTGGAAGAAGAGGAAGACGTCTATTAAAAAGAAGACGCTGAACCCTTATTACAACGAGTCCTTCACCTTCGACGTGACATTTGAACAAATCCAGGTGAGTGTCACATCCGGGTACACAATTACTATCCAGGTTTTCTATAAACTGATCAATGTACAAGTTGTAAAGTCAGAGTTAGAATAGTGTGTAACTAAAGTGGGCCTGTAAAGACGGACGAGTGAGTAGATGAGTCTCCGTGTTCGCTGTGAGGACGTTTAATGTCCCCGACAACCTCTGTAGTCTCATTCAGACACTTGTTTGCAACCGCTAACTGTTTTTAACACATGAAGAGCTTCAGGATTAAACTGTGAGACATTAATGATGAATAAAACATGTAAATATGTTCAACCTGTGGAAACAACACACCTGATTTCACACATTTAACTGAAAACACATTCAACAAACTCACAGACGTTGAGACGAGGGAACAGGAAGTGCAAAATGCGAACTGGTTTCCTGGTTTCAAGACTACAGATTACTCTATTCCCATGATCCTTCACTACTTCATTAGTTTTTTGTTGTCATCGTTTTGATTGACAGACCTCCAGTGGCAGAAATGAAACATTGCATGTTTATTTTTTGGGATAAAAATGAAGGATTCAGTCACACAGTGAAGTTAACCCAAACCCTGCAGGAAAAATTCACCCAGAAATGAAAATTTAAATCAGTATGATCTCAACTACATGTTGATATAAAGTCAGGTGAAGTTTCATAGTCCACAAAACATTCCTGGAGCTTCACAGTAAAACAGCGTTGAGACTTGATTTAAAATGCTAAAGTCTCCAGAAGCCCGAGATCCCAACCAGTTTGGGTTCTCGAGACATCTGGAGACTTGGATTTTATTGGACGGAGTCATTTTATGTATTTTCTCTGTCGACTTTAAAGGTTTTAAATCAAGTCTGCTGCTCCTTCTGTTGTTTAGGCAAATGCTGCGAAGCTCCAGAAATGTTTAGTGAACTGATCTTTTAATGATATTTTATGTAAGATAACGAGCCTAAATCTGACTAAAAGCTCTGGTGGTCCACAGAGGGTGAACCTGGTGATCTCCGTCTGGGACCACGACGCCGTGACCCGAAACGACGCCATGGGGAAGATCTTCCTGGGCTGCGACGCCTCAGGGAACCAGCTGAGGCACTGGGCCGACATGTTGTCCAACCCGCGGCGGCCGATCGCTCAGTGGCACAACCTGCTGTCGGCCGAGCAGGTCAACTCCACCCTGACCCTGAAGAAGAAGATACCCCTCGCCAACAAACTGCCCTTCTGATGGGAAACGCACAGGAAATCCTTTCAGACGCGTCACAACGAGGAGATTAAAATCATGTTTGAAGATCATTTCTCAGAAGCTCCTCTGGGAAGGAAACTGATTACATCTGATTGACTTCTTTGTATTTTACATTATATATTTTGTTATAAAATTTAGATTTTAATTAACATTTTAATTTTTAACCTGAGCACTTCACTCTTCCTCCTTTGATGGATCGTATCATAAAAAAAAAAAGTAATCTCTTAAACTTATAATATGTATAAAATGTGTTCACACGTGTTTAAAATCAGGATTTGTTCATAAACTTTTTGCACTTTAAGCATCGATTCACCTTTTTAAAATGTTTACAAAACCAGGCCATAAAAATGTTTCTGGAACTTTCTGGCACCCTCTGTTGGTCACAACAAGACCAACACCTCAGTGCATATTAATACACAGAGGAACGACCCGAGGAATGTGGGAAAGAGCTCAAGGTGTGAAACTGGCCTCCAGATTCCCCAGATCTCAATCCAACTGAGCTTCCACTGGATGCAGTCTGAGCAACGAGCGATCCACAGGGGCCCACTAGATTGGGATCTGGAGAGTGTTTGACACCTTGGGTTCTTCGTCAGGTTCGTCATTCCTGGGCAGTTTGTGCGGTGCTGCAGGTGCATTCACCGTGCTGTTGCCATGAGGGGGGTGTAGTTGGTCTGAACGGTGTTTGGGTGGGTGGTGTTCGTCAATGAGGCTCCGCAGAAATGACAGAACTCAAAGTTTCCCAGCAAGAACATTTGATTGCAACAAGATGATCAATGCTCACTTCACTTATCAGTTGTTTTCATGTTGTGGCTGAACAGTGAATATATACACGTTAAATAAAATATAACCGGTCAATAAACAAAACCCATTTAACATGTTGAACTGAGGCCAGTTGCCTGTGATATAGCACTTTAAACCCATTTAAAATAATACTTTTACTTCCTTCTTTTATTTCCCACTGAAGTTACCTGTAAATCGCTTGTTTGTCTTTCTAATTAGACAAACAGAGAAAGAGGGAGAGAGACTCGTGTCCCAACAGTGACACTGTGGTGGCTTCTGCCGACCCATACTGTCGGTATTCAACGACTTCTGAATGAGACTCGACTCTCCTCTAGAATCATTTACTGATCCGAGAGTACTAATGAACAGCAGCTGACACATCTCACACTTTCTGCCTTTAAAGGGATATTCCGGTGTAAGTTTAATCCATTTTCTAACACACCGTGACACCGAGTAGGAACCCTTGCATCCTCAGAAACGACGGCACGACAACAATACATTGCAGTAAATGGATCCAAGTATAAAAAAAGCCACAAATAATGATCAGAACGGCACCAAACTTCAGCAACAGTACAAATAGGGTCCCAGCACATATTTCAAGGCATCAAACATTTGATATCGTTGCCGGATTTGTCGGAAAAGATAAACAAACCTCACCTCTCCAGCTGCGTCCTCGTTGTGGGGAAGCCATGTGAGTCGATTACCGAGTGCAGTAGAGTTCTGCAGCTCAATGATGATCATTACTGCGGGACTTTTTACAGGATTATCATTTTATAATAAAGAATGATATATCAGTCTGTAACCATGTGCATGACATCACTGCAGGAGTCTCACATCACTCTGCACTGTACAATCTACTATAATCTGATTTAAATTAAACTTTTTCTCGTACAGCTTCAGTTTCCTGACTTTTAAAATTCAATTTTGTCTTGAGTGACACCAAACAAACCACACTGTTTATTAAAAAGTAATAAAGTCCATTTATTGCCCCTTCTCTAGTCTCTATTTGCATGTTTGGTATAGAGGTAAGTAATTATATCACACATATATAACACATTTTTAAAGTAACCCTCCAAACCCTGCGTACATGTAAACCAAATGTATTCAGTCCTGAGAACATTTAGTGCTTTAAAGATGAGTAATAGGATTTTAAAGTATCTTTTGACACACAGGGAGTGATTTAAATAACACATTGAACCAGAACTGAGACAAACACACTGAATTCATTCTGTGCAGCTACAATGAGGCTGCATGTTGTGTGTTAAACTGCTTTAGCTGCTCAAAATGACCTTCTAGATGCTGACATACTAACATACTGAGACATTATTAAACACATGGAGTCTGTTAGCTCACTGTCCTGTACTCAGATATTCAGCTGTCACGAGGTAACCAGCTTTCATGCCCTTCTGAAGAATAAATAAATAAATTAAAAAATCATGCCGATTTTACTGAAATTAGTGACTTGTATTGAGAAAGTGACCTAAATTTAATTTCTGTGCATTATTCATGTAATAAACACGTCAGAGATAAAACGGACAAAATCACAATGGAAGTTTGGTGCATCAAATAAAACAGCCTTCATCACGGATTCATTTCGCTGTAGTAAGAGGATCAAGTGAATAAATCATTAAATACTTAGAATTTAGCCGAATTTACCAAAACTCTCGACTTGTTTTGAGATATTGACCTAAATTTAATTAACTGTGCATCATTCATGTAATAAACACGGCAGAGCTAAAACGACAAAATCACAATGGAGGTCTGGTGCAGGAACAAAACATAACGTCCATCGCGGATATAATTAGGTTAATTAGGATTCTGTTCCAGCCGAATTTACCTCAAAACTTAACAGTTAAATGAGAAGTCTTCAGCTTCATGTTCGCAATCCAAAAAAACAGATGTACAGTGTATTAAGACACAATTAAAAATGAATTAAAAAAAAAAACACAAGCACAAACAAATTATATAAACACTAGATAAAAAAGGAAAATATAAATAAATAAATAAAATATAATAGCAGCAGCAGTACGGTCCAACAGGCTGGATGGCTTAAAAGCTGTTTTGTTTTTAGGTACTTTACAGACAGAATCATAAAAAGTCTTGAGTTCAGCAGAAAACAAAGATTCATTTGGAATAAATTGAAGAAATCTAGCTTTATTAAAATGAAATGTACCCAACAGACACAGCAATTTTATCATTCATTTCCTTATTATTAGATTCAACACTCAAAAATAAGACCTTGACTTCTGTAATAGTGACCAGGACCTCATGACACTTCCAAATTAATAAAGACATTTGAATTTCAAATTACATTTCAAATTAAAGGAGTCGAGTCGAGTTAAACAGAACAATATTCGCCCCTGAATTATAGTCGAGTATAAAGTAGCAGAAAAATAAAAACACTCGAGCGAAGTCCCAGTAAAAGTATTTGAAACCATAAATGTGAAACTGCCTCGTCGTCACGTTGGGCTGCAGGAGGTTGTGAGTTTGGATCTCTGCGTCAGATGGAGGTTGAGATCAATCAAGCTGAGCTCAGCAGGAGTGCCGTCGTGCTGCTTCAGGCCTCCAGAGATCAGACTCATCGTCATTAAAACACTCCGACACACCTCTCAGGTGCACCTGATGCTGAAATATGATCCTTTTTACCTGGAGGAAGGAGATAATCACGCTAACGAGAGGCACACCCACAACGCTTTACACACTTAAAGAAACCCTCTGCAGGTGATCAGGAGAATAATTGATTACCTCGCACATTTCTGTCTGTTTGACTGCAGAGGAATAACATTCACTCACATTTTTACATTATAACTTTTCTTTCTCATTGAATATGTGATAATATGTTTAAATCTCAAGAATAAAAAAATATGTTTTGGACATTTTTACTTTCCACTCGTCTGACAGAAGACGTGGAATTCCCTCTGTAGTCACTGTCCTGAAAACATTTGTATTATTCCTGCTGTATTTGAATATGTGACATGTTAGACTTCTGCATTAAAAGATCTTTTGTTATATATTTTGTTGAAATGTGTTCCAACATTAGACATCACAGAAAAAGTTTATTGGATGCGTTTCATTTGGTCGCAGTAGAGTCAGAGAGTGAGGAAGGAAGTTCAGAAGGGTTTAAGCGAATGAGACTAAACACAACGTGGATTAAACTTTTGTATTTTCATCAGTTTGATGGCGTGTTAGCTGCTCTCACTACAGGATCATTTGTGTTTAATCAGCCCAAACAGCCAGATTACTTTACTGCACATTATCTGTGAACGCTGGTCGGTAAACAGCTCCGTCCTGTCCTCTCCACACAACACTCTGAAAATGTGTTGCGTTTTGTTTTGATAGAAATCCCTGAGCAGGAGAAATGACATATTGAACTGTGAGGCTTTGAAACACTATGAGGCTCAGATTTGGACTCAAAATGAGGCAGAGGTGGTTTAAGGAAGTGACCTTTGCCCAGGTCGACCTCCCAGGTTCTTCTTTTTATGCATTACAAATCTAAACGGGGAAACAAATGACTCGTACATCAGAGAGAATAAGATACAAAAGTTGAATCTTTTGAAAAGTTAACACTCTGTCTCTCCGTCTTGTGATGCTGCTGTCGCCTCAGGCAGCTGTTTGTCAGAACCAGAGGAGGATTTAAAGGAGGCAGCAGGTCGGTGAAGGTCCAACAGTGATGAGCCGACGAGCTCAAGGAGTCTCTTTGAAGTGCAAATATCCCTCCCACCCATTCAGCTCTGATTTAACACTTTACACCATGAGATGTTGTTTCAAGGCTCGGCTACAAGCCACGAGGCTGCAGAACGAATCTGTGGAGACGTCTCCTGTCATTTCTGTGGCCACCGAAAGCAGATGCTGGTCACTGGAAGTCGGACCACCTCCAGCTGTTTTCAAGGTGACCAGAATCAGGTGTGTTTCACAGGAAGGAAGAAAATCTCCATCCGATTTTGTGGTTCACGGATTGCTCCATGTTGCACTGCCATGTTAGTACGGTAGCCCAGAAGGGACAAACCAAACACCGACTCTACAGAGGGCCTTCCCTGGTTGAAGCAGACACTGTAGTTTCATCAATATGGCTGCTGCTTTTAAAGTATCTCATTTACATCATTATTACTGGATTAAAATGTTGAATTTTAAGGTAAAAAATGACGTGTAAAAGGTGTAAAAATTAACTGCACCGGTGTCAGCAGACATTAAAAGTCCCAGCATCGTCCTTTAAATGAGATATTTTTAGGTTTCTGAAGGGAATATTTATCTAAATTGGACAAAAAACATACAAGTGAATCTCGGTAAAATAAACTGAGGTGACAATAATGTAATCTGAGAAGCTGAGTGTGTCTCCATCACTTTAAATCACATCATGGTAGACGTGTCCCTCATTGTCGCTCTTATCGCCTGCGAATTTCCCTGCCTGGTTATTGACAAAGGCAGACGCACTCACTCACTCACACACTTCATTATGGAGAGCAGTGACATCAGCAGGTCGGTGGGTTACCAGGATACCTGGAGAGAGGCCCAGCCGTCCAATTAAACACAAGAAGAAGAGAGGAAAAAAAAAACAAGCTCCAGATCAGTTTCCTGATAATTGTTTTCTGCTGCTTCAGTCAGTCTGCTGACACACTGAGACACAGCCGAACAACTCCGACACAGACACACGGTGAGTGTAAACTGATGGTGTGATGTGACTGGCTTCAGAAATACTGAGAAATTTCACCTTTTGTTAACATGAATGTGTTTTTCTTTCTTTAAGCTGCTCATGTCACTGAATGTTTTGTTGAGCTCGGAGCAAAATAGATTTTTGTGAGGTTAAAACTACAAAAAAAAAATGCAAGATTCATTTTGTTAAATGCTGCAGCTGTTTGGAAAAGGAAGTGCTTTTACTATTTATTGTATTACTGATGGTCATTAAAGGGGCACAATGTAGTTTTGGAAAAGAAACTCAGAATTGTTATATTTACATTATTAATGAGTAATGGTAATTAAACAAAATCAGAAATATTTATATTTTCCATAAGTGAATAAACAAGTTGTTCTCTGAGGACAATAAGGTCCCAGAACACTGTTTGAAACTAGAAGGGTGGCGGGGTCCGCCAGTGAGTGAAACAGTATCCATCATGTTGTCCTTTAAGGTCAGTTTGTTTATTCCGTCATGAAAACAAAGAGAGTTTGATTATTTAGTTTATTTAGGCAGAAAGAAAAAATCCTCCCCAAAACTACAGAGTGCACCTTTGAAATACAGTATTTTAGAGAGAAGAACTTGCTAAATATTAAATTAAGATCAGTCATCTAATCATTATTAGTTGCATTAAAGGTGCAGTATGAAAAAACAAACAGGGGGCAGCATGTTGCCGGAGCAACCCGCTGACTGCTCCTAGCTGTAGCTGCCCTTAGCTAGTTAGCTCAGTTAGCCGTACAGCTAGCGGTTTGGACCTGGTGCTCGAGACCAGGAGAGTGTTAACGTTTACACCACCAGCACAGGAGCTTTGGACTGCGACGGGGCTAACAGGTTAGCATTAGCATCATACTTAACTATATATCTCTGCAACACAATACACGGTGGCTTAATGTCGTTACTGTTATTTATTCACATTCTGTTGATGATTCTGGTGAATGTTTTAATTTTTATGACTAAGATTCTTAGTTGCCCTCTCTTGATGGAGAGGCGTTGGTTTTATCGCTCGCCATCAGCCGTTTGGTGAAGACGCCTGAATTCATTGAGAAGCTGACTGTCCCCGCCCATTTAAAAGATTCCGGGATATTTATCGAGCATCTCCGAATGCATGAGCGTTGTACGCCGAGTTTCGCCTCGCAGGTTCTTCTCCTCTCGAAATGCGTGAAGCAGTCGTGCTGTATTCCATCGTATCGTACGAGTCTTAACTTCTAACCACGTCTCAACTCATTTCTAACACTTTACCGGTTGAAACGTGTAGTCGTGGGCGGGTTAACACAACCTGGAAGGCTTCGTTCAGGGGAAACAGTCACCCAGCGGTCGGAGCGGCAGGGGGTCGGGCTCGCGCTCACGGCGGTGATGCTGCGGGGCTGCTGAAGCCGTTTGTTAGCCAGCCAGCGAGTCACCGGAGCTCCGGACAGATGTTCACGTTTACGGTGTTTGTCAGCGACGTTAGGCCGCGTTGTGTAGCCGCTGACCGACACACGATGCTGCGGTAGTTGGTGTGTGTTCGTAATGAGCTGCAGTGCCCGCAGAGGAGCAGCGGGCAGTTGTGCTAGCTAGCTGCGGCTAGCTTGCTCAACGCTCCTGCATTTCTGTCGATCACGGTGATCAGCTCGGTCGTCATGTTCGTCCTCTCCTCCAGTGTGGATGCTTCGGTGCACTGCGGCCTAACTTTCCCCCTCGGGACAGAAATAACCGACAGTTAGAGCCTCCGCCTGCTCAACATGACTCACACCAAGTGAGCTAGCAGCGCTTGGCTAACTTAAGCCTGCCGTTAGCGGCTAACTTAGCGGGTGATGCTAGTAGCAGCGTCAGTCACCGCCGCGGAGCTGCTCAAGTGATGTTTGTCCGATGGAGCTGAAGTGTTGCCCGGCTTGCCAAAGATGACGGGCCGCCCGAGCCTGCTTTTTGTGCCTCTTTCAGCAGGAGGCGGAACATGGAAGCCGAGGAAGAGTGGAACAAAGACCTGAGTGCTCACGAACTACTGGATAAAAAGGTGCTCTGCAAGCAGAATGGACGGATTGGTAAGTTTGTCATGTCAACATTCACCATCCACACACAGCTTGTAAATGTTTTTACTGCAAGGTGACCTCTCATCCTCAGGTGTAGTGAGAACTCTCCACAACCTGTTGAAAACCCAGAACACACTGCAGATTCAGTCCATCACCCGCTCAGAATGTGCTGGTAGGAAAAAATCATTTAAAATGTTTATTTATACAGCTTTAATTCAATGTTCTCCATGCACATCACTGCAGCTCTCAGGTCTCTGTCTAATAATAGATTTTTAAAATCCTGCTGTTGGTTTTTAAAGCACTGAGTGGTTTCTGCCCAAAATACATTTCTTGCTGCTACGTTCTGGACCGTCCAGACCTTCAGGTTCAGGTCCTGCTTTCAGTCCCTGGAGTCAGAACTAAACATGGAGAAGCAGCGTTCAGTTATTATGAACCTCACATCTGGAACAAACTCCCTGAAAACTCTCACTCACCTCTTTTAAATCAAGGCTGAACCTTTGACCTTAATTGAAGCAGTTTTAAGGCTTTGAACTGCACTGTGACTTTTATTTTGAAGTCTCATCTCTTTTAAACCCATTATAGGTTCGCTTCCTTTCCTATGTCTTAACTTAACAATTTATATGCCCCTGTAAAGCACCTTGAGTTGCCTTGTCCTTGGTGGAGGGTGGCAGTCACTCATTTATTCATCAGAATCATTCTGCTCTGTCATTTAGCTGTTGATCTCAGACATGTCCTCCCGTTTCACCCAGGCTCCTGTCCAAATCTGATGATGAGTAGGAGCGATCACAACGATGCGAGGCCCGTCCCCGTGGCCCTCACCCCCCAGCTCCCCCCCAGAGCTCACCGGCCCCTCTGCATGTCGGTCTCCTCCGACAGCAGCGGACGCTTCAAAGCTCTGGAGACGCAGGAGTGGAAGAACAACCTCAAAGCTCAGGTACGTCCGAACACACGTCCTCGTCCTCGGCAACACAAACCGTTCAGGTTCTACAATCCGAGTACATTTAGCATCTTTCTTGTTGACAACAAGGTTTTGTGGCTTATTGTGCCACTGACATCCAGACGAGGTCTTTAAAAAATACAGCTACAGTCTGGATTTTTTTTAGAGGAATTTCAGTGCATATTAACAGATCACCTATAAAACAGTAATAATTACCTCTGAGCTCACAAAACTGTTTTCATTATCAACACCATGTCTGTGTACAAACAGTTGGAAAAGCTAAAATAAATGCTAAGTAAATAAACACCCTAAAAAGCTTGAAGACAAAATTTGCTAAAGAAGTCAACTGGTAGCCAAACGACAAACACAAGTCAGTTATATCCCTTTAACACCGCCCAAACCGACCTACGCCCGTGTGCTTGTTTCAGATGGAGCAGGCCCACAGTGCAGGAGCTGCCAGCAGCACCGGCTCTCTGGAGCGGGCGTCTCTGTTCTGCGCCTCGGCTTCCACCACAGCGTCCAGCTCCGGCCTGTCCAGCCCGGTGGAGATCCTCAACAAGAGCAAATCCTCCAGCCGCTTCTCTCTCTTCTCTCCACCCTGGAACAGCAGCTCTGAGTCGGACTCCAACCCTCCGTCCCGCTCGGGCTCCAAGAAGCTGCGCAACTACAGCAGGAGAGCCGCCACGGGGCCGGCCGGTGCCAGGGGCCCCGACACACCTGAGCCCAAACCCAGTGGCCCCGAACACTTCCAGTACTCTGAACCCGTCATCTCCAAGGTGACGGACTACATCTATGTCGGCAACCTGAACGCAGCGTACAACGGGCGCACCCTC
>OMLP01022625.1:0-30122 GCA_900302685.1 Spondyliosoma cantharus | reverse complement strand
TAAATAATTTAAGGTATTCTTGCCTGCAACTCTATCAGGGCCGACGTGCTCGTTCATTTGAATATAACATCAGTCCCGTCTCTCTGGAGTTCGACCTTCCTCTGTATTATTTAATGTGAACCTTTAAATTACACATGTTCATGTGTGTGTGTGTGTGTGTGTGTTAGGTCTAAGCTGAAACCATGCTGAAATGGTTTTCCGGCGAGGAGGGCGAGCCTGGTTCTGTAGTAAGTACACGTGCTGGTTTTTCTTTGCTTGAATGGTCACATTGTTATCCGTGTCAGGTGACTGGTGTCGCGGCGCTGTTGTCTGCAGTAATGTGTCCAGCTGTTACACATCTACAGGGTTTTCCCGATCATTATAAGGATTAGCTGCAGCACCCAAGCGTGACGGGCAAAATGATTGTAAAGTCAGTGTGGAGATCATCAGAACATCTAAATGATTTTCCCTAATCTAATGGTCCAAAATCATGTCAGATTCAATATTCTTTTGCTAAATATGAGTTCCACTAACCTCGGGAAAACACTGATCTACATTTATAATTATTAGAAATTACTTTGTGTATGATAACATGAACAAAATGGCTGCAGAGCAACACGAGTGTGTCTCTGAAACTAAAACAAAGTGTTGCTGTATTCACAGATTAGTAGGAATGTCTGTCAACACTCAACTAAATTCACAGACCGTTGATTTCAGTCAGTACAACATTTCATAAACAGCAGCCAGGTTCACAAATCATTTCATGTTGTCTTGTGCAGCCTTACTGTCACACAGAGGAAACCCAGTGAAAGCTTCGCTGTCTGTTTCATGTCCAGTTCGACTGGATTTAGGGAGACTGCTGAGCACAGGGCTTTGACTCAGACAGTCAGAGCTCACACTTCCTGTGAGGGGGCACCACTGCTCCAGATTAAATCCCCCTGCGTCCCCGTCCCATTTACTCTACAGCCTGATGCTTATCTCTGTATCAGGTCTGCTGCACTGATATGGGAATCTGCTCAAATGATTCAAAAACATGAAAATGTGATATTAAATTAGTATCTTTCAGTATTTATTAATCAGAGGTTGTACAAGAGCAGCATCTGTCCTTTCTGCTATCATGTGTTATCTGTTGCCTCAGTCAAGTTCTTTTAAATTCCTCTGTTCTGCTCATTTGTACATTGTATATTACTGATATTGTGACTTATTTTATTAGATGGGTCAAGCGTCGGCCGACAGCCACACCCGACTGATCCGCATGAAATATACATTTTTTATGTCACTATCGTTTCTAGCAGAGAAGTTTTATAACCTCCCAGATCTTTTAGATTTGCTTTAACTTCTAAAGCATGTTCATGTATAAACTTACATCCTCATGTTAATCGTAAAGGGCCTGTGTTGGATGAGTGCTTGCAACAAGTATTCATTTATCAGGTCCTCTTTCACTAAATTACAGGGTCACCATCTTTGTTTTATATTGTTTCTGTAGTCCTGTAGTTTGTCTGTCCAAGCGCCCCTCACACTTTAATACACACTGGCACAAAACTCCAGATGAGCTCCAGATGAAGCAGCACCTGACACGTTCTCATACCAGTCCACTCATTCAAACAGCTGGTGTGTTGTTTTGTCTGTAACACACCTTCTTCCCCGTCTCTCCTCAGGGCCCAGGCTCTCCCCGAGCTGCTGCTGCTGCTGCTGCTGCTGCTGCTGCAGGTGGAGAGGTGGCTGTAGAGGAAATGGCAGAGCGGCTCACCCAAACTGAGCAGCTTGTCGCTCAGCTGAAGGAGTTGATCCGGGAGAAGGATGCAGCACTTCGCTCCAAAGACGACCAAATGAAGGTGAGGACGATTCCTCGACTGTCTTCTGTCACGACTTTGTTATAGCAGAAATTAAAATGAATCCTTGGACAGCCTCTAATAAAAGTCAATGGATAGTGGAGTGCTCTTGTTTTACAGCACACAGTACATGTTATTAACACCCATATAACACAGATTTGTCAATGTAATTTTCCGAGTACGAAGTGTAATCACACAATCTCTGTCTGGCCTCTCTGACTGAGTCAGGCTCAGTCGGTCACGTGTGTTATTCCGAAACAGTGTGCAACGCTGCAGGAGCTGCTCCTGTTAGTCATTCAGGAAAAACACCCGGATCTAGTTAACCATTAAACGCCTGAGTCAAAAGTCTTCTGCACAACAATAAAGACAAGAATGTGAGATTAGAGTTCAGCCATGTTTGGTTACAGGAGACTGCAAACAGGAACATCTGCTTCACTACAGCCATCATCACATCTCCTGTGTTGTTGTAATAAAGAGAGACAGTAACTGTAACTGAGCACTAAACACTGATGGTAAATTAGATGTGATGTAAAGAAGGTGTCGTCTGTTGCTCAGGTGGAGAAGGAGTCATGTGAGGCCAAACTGTCAAAGCTGCGTCTGCAGAACAAGGCCAAGGTGACCTCGCTCAACACACAGCTGGAGGAGCTGAAGAAACAACATGGAGGGCCGGGCACGCCGACACACGGCAAAAAGGTGCTGCAGACACACGTTCAAGCTGGTGTGACGATACATGTGAATAACTACAGTTAACACATAAATTAAACCTCAACGCTGTGTGTGTGATTTTAACTTTAATTCAAGTTCTAACTCAGATTTCAACAGTAAGGCATTTTTACCACTAGGGGGCACAAAGGCTCTGAAACAAACATGAACCACAGGCTGTTATTATGTCTTATATTTCAGATAATAACAAGAAGTGCATCCCAGTTTGTTGTGTCTCTAGTCTTCTAGTCCAGTGTGTGCAGGATTTTATAACTTTATATTTTTGTTTTCACTGTAGGGGTCATCAGACGGAGGAGGAGAGCAAGCCAGCCGGGGCAAGATCGTCGTGCTGAAGAAGAAGGTGGAGGATCTCGAACAGCAGCTTGCACACAGAGTGGAGGAACTGGAGAAAAAGGTAAACGACCTTCATGTGTTCTATTTACAGCAAAACAAGATTCTTTCTCATGTTTAAGATCTTGAATGGTGTCACAAATACGTGCAGCGTGTTTATGAGTGAAAGATTAATTACAAAATGTTGTCCTTGCAACGGTCACATTAGAACAGACTGTCCAAATCCCTCTGTTGTTATTAAAGATGCACACTTGGTTAATAGGGTTGATTGAAGATCTGTGACTTCTATAATCTTCTGTGTGTCTGTAACACAACACCAGGCTAACATTAGAGTGTTTGTTTACATCTGTGATCTGTTTCTGAAGCATCAGAACCTCTCAGATGATCTGGTTCAGGTCTGTTTACTGTCCCCAGAGTCAAAGCTAAACATGGAGAAGCAGCAAATCCAGTTTTTATGCTCCAAATATCAGCAACAAACTCCCAGAATACTGAAGATCTGCCTCCAACTCTCAGTTCTTTAAAACCAACGTTCAATATTTCTGTTTGCTACTGCAACTTTATCAATATCTTAAACTGCACTGAAGCAGCTTTTGTTGTTTTTATATTTTGTTTATTTAACATCTTTTCTTTTAGTTTATAACCTTGTTATACTGATTTTCAATATCTTTCATGTCTTATGTAAAACTTTGATGCCTTTTTTCTAATGTAGTGGACAGGTATACATTCACAGAGAGAAAAGCAAGCAGGCACAGAAATCTGTTTTCATTTCTCTGACAAAAATCATTACTAATTTTTTCCAGAGGAAGGAGGTTGAGTCACAGCAGCAGCGAGGCGAGGAAATGGACGCCATGCTGACAGAGAAGGACAAGAAGCTGGCAGAGAAAGAGGCCTATATTGTTCACCTGCAGACGGCGCTGGCAGGAGATCAGCCCGTCACACCTGCACCACAACAGGTCAGACAGCTCACAAGAATGTGGAGGAAACATCATCGCCGATACTTTCACACCCGTCATCGTTTTCATTCATTTTATTTCAACACAAAATGCGAAAATGTACTTTTTGCCTTCCTGCTCTGTTTGTAGTAATTTATCAATCTACTTATTGAGGCTCAACATGCGATATTTCCTCAGGTGACGGAGGAGGGTGGAGCAATGCAGGAGCTGCAGCTGCTGGTGCAGAGTCTGACCAGGAAGGTGGGAGAGTCGGAGGAGCGCTTCAGTTTGCTGCAGGAGCAGGCCGACAGCCTCAAAGAGCTGCTGGTCACAGAGAAGGAGCAGTACAGTCAGAAGGAGACCATGTACAAACAGAACGTAGGTTTTCAAAGCTCTGAGTCGGCTTATTTCTGTTTGGAGGCATCAGAGATCAAATCGCATGCAAGCAGCGTCGCTTCTGTTGTAGAATTTGATACTGTTTTCTGTATTGGTTATGAGAAGAGTCGCTATCTTGTGGCTGATGATGAATCCTGTGTTTGTTTTTAGATCCAGACATTCAAAGACATCATCATTCAGAAGGATAACCAGCTGCTGGAGGTCAACCAGATGCACGAACAGGAGCTCTTCAAGTTAGCAGCAAAGTCTGATGCCACCGCCGACTTAGAGCAGGTAGGTGACAGCGAAGTCAAGTTACTGCTGCAGCCACACGATCCGTTTGACTTGTTTTGATGTTTCAGCAGACGGCAGTAGATGTTATAGAAAGTTTACTGAGTTGGTGAATGTTAAGCAAATCTTTTTGTCTCCTCCTCAGCTTCTGAAGGCTCTGAAACAGAAGCTTCATGAGAAGGAGGAGGTGCTGATGGGTAAAACTCAGGTCATCGATGTTCTCCAGGGAGAGGTGGATGGAAGGGACCAACAGATCAAGGTCAGAGCAACATTCCTCTCGCTGTATATTCTGTGATAACATGCAGACTAAACAGCAATTCCTTAACTCCTCTTTAGATAATAATTAATTCCTTGTACCTCATCATGTTTTTGTCACTTTCTCAACATCCTGCCTCTGCATCTTCTCTTCTCCCCGCAGGAGCTGACAGAGCGACTGCGTCGGCTACAGGTGGAGCGAGAGAGCCTGGAATCCAAGATGGAGGCAGAGAAGCATGTGATGCGAGCGCAGCTTCGTGACCTGATGGAAAAGCAGCGGGCGGAGGTGCAGCGAATGACGGAGCAGCATCAGGCACAGATGGCCCAAACACAGCAGGAGCTCCTGGGGCAGCTGGAGGAGCTGAAGAGAGCCTCGGTAACAGCACCACCCGCCGGTCAGGAGGCCTCAGGAAGTGGAAACATGCCTGTGGATGTAGCCTCCATCCAAAGGATCACCGAGCTGGAAGGTTCGTCTTCATTTTCTAATATTAAGTCTCATTGTTTTAGAAGGAGAATAAAGAGGAAATGTTAAGTTGTTGTGTTGGTTTGTATGTTGAAACAAACACGTTTATCAGCTTGATAGAACTCAGAAACCACATTCATCCTGCCGTGACCTTGAATATCACCGTTACATCCGCTTCATCCATTTCATCGTCCGTCTCTCTCCTCATTTCTTGCAGCCCAAGTGAACCAAAGAACAGACGAAGCCAGCAGATCAGAGGCCAAATTCCTGAAAATGAAAGCGTGGTCTAAATCTCGGATCAGACAGCTGGAAGAGGAGTTGAAGAAAAGCCAGGTGAGACGAATATATGTTTAGATTACATTTTCAGAGTTCTATAGTTCGTATGTTTCTTCATAGAGACGCCCTATTATTTGTTTTTCCACATTGACAATTCACCACTGTTATCTCTAGTCAGATGAAAAAGAGATATTGCAAACATAGATGTGTTAAACGGAAACTGTTCAAATTCATCCAAATGAAGTTACATTTTTATTTTATCTGCTCACCTGCTCATGGAAAGTCAGGAGAAACAGGGGAAGACACAGAAACAACCAAAAACAAAACCACCATAAAATGGCTCCATAACATGAAACTAGGTTATTTCAACAGATTTTAAAGATGTGAACTTTGCCTCCTTTAGGCTGGAGGTGCCCCCCCGGACCTGACGGCCCTGCGGAGTCACGTCACAGCACTGGAGGAGGAGAGAGAGGAAAACCTCTGGAAGGTTGAGCAATACGAGGAAATCAAAGCAAAGAACGGTAAAAGTCAAACCTGAGTAACATGAAGCAGAAACAGCAGCACAACATATTTTCTTTGCAAAGTTTACTCCCCTCCTCTTACGTGTCTTAAACTCACCAGAATTATAGTAAAATGTGTCGTTAGTAGCTCTGATGCCAAACTGAACATTGTGTGTTTGATGGTTTCTTCTAGAAATGCTGGAGGCTAAGCTGGTGGTGTACGAGGAGCAGCAGAGGACACTACAAGCAGACCTGGAGCAGTTCACCAAGAGGGCTGCCTCTCAGGTCAGGGATCCAGGTTTCTTTTAAATGCCTCTAAATGTTTGGTGTAAAAACGTGCTCACTGTTGCTCCCTCTGGTGACAGGCGAGTGAGTCGGGCAGCGCTGACGACACTCAGAGCCAGGTGCTGGAGTGGCAGGAGATGGTAGCCGACGCAGTCAACGCCAGGGACCGAGCCAAGGAGGAGAAGGCTACCATGGCCCTCCGCATCAGCCACATGGAGGAGGAAAGAGAGGGTAAGGCTGTTACTAGAGGATGAACGGATGAGGTGGAATCAACAAGAGTAGCACCAGAAGCTAACTGGACGAAAAGACTCATCCCTCGTTTTCTTATTTACAGAAAATCACACATGGATACTGGTTTTATTTTTGTGCACATGTTTGCTTAACGCACACCTAATCTGCTCAGAAAATCTCACACACTGCCATCGCTCATTTAAAAAGGCCTTTAAATGTACGTGATCGAAAGCTTCCCTTTGATAACGGTAAGAATGTAGCGCAGTAACGCAGCACCGGCTACAAACTTTCCATTATCTGTTATTCCATCATCCTCAAGCTGATCAGTTTATGAATTTGAGAACTCCGAAGTACCGAAACAAGAAATGACTAATGTTTGAATCAGGATTGAAATCAGTATTTTTCATCTAACATCAGATCTTTATGAGTAAAACAGGCTACAATAAAATCTAAATCTTTTTACACTGAACTGAAAGATGGAACACAAGTTCACATTTGAGCAGAGTGGTGGTGGTTGTTTTGTTTTAACTGGGATCTTCTGATTGGTTTGACTGGCTGACAGATCTGCTCCATGGACTGGGACTAACATGTCTATAATCTCTGAAGGGCTGTTCACACCAAGAGCTATAAGTATAATGATAATTATGTGAGCGTTCGGGCTGATAAACAGTCGCACAGAGCACATGCTGCACACTACAGCTGTGTCGGCAGCTTAGAAAAATGATTATTGATAACCTGTTACTGCTGTAGGTTGTGCAGAGAAGCAAAAAGAAAATCCCCAGAAGGATATGGCTTTACAAAAGATGAGACGTTAGGAGATCCAACATTGTTCAGGAGAGTTGTCGTCTCTTACAGCCAAATTATATTCATTCATTATGCTGAGTCAACATCAGTTATTCTGTTGATTGTTAAAGGACATCAAAACAAACTACACTGAACACCGTTTGATAGTTTGTCTGTATTTTGCAGCCTAATATTATGTTATATAAAGTAAATATATCCAGGACTGAATGTCTTCTACGTGCCATCAATCAGCTAACAAAGAAGAGGTATGCTACATGTTAGAAAGCAATATTATAAACTGTCCTGCAACATTATTTTGTTAGAAAATCAAGCTAGTTGATGGTCCAGTAAATTAATTGGAGGCTGCAGTTTCTGGTGCTGTTTTAGTTTATTGCACCGGAATCAGAATCGTGTTTATTACTATGTAAGTTTTCAGACGTTTCCCTCAGTATATTGGTGCGTAACAGCAAACTAGAAAACACAAAACAGATGAACCGGCAGCTAACTGATTTCATAACTCCTTTTATTTTGTAGCAACAACACGACCATGTTGTTTAGCAGAGAGATTTAGAGTGTGTTAACTGTTTACCACATGTCCTCTGTTGTCTGACTGAACATTACTTTCTTTATCTTATTTTTCCCCCCCCTGTCCTCATCGCTGTTAATGGGGAGCGTTTGGTTTACCCCGTGCTGCCTCCCATCTCATGGACCTCCGCCCCCCTCCCCCTTCAGCCCCTGCTCCAGGGATGGGAGCAGCCACACAGAACAGTTTCCCATCAGTTTTGTGCATGCAGGCTCCTCCGAACCTCCGGTGCAGCTCCTGCTCACTGTACTGCCTGCAGGTCCACCTTCACGTTCACCTTCCCGGTGTGAGCTACAGGCAGTGCAGTGGCAGGCGGCACTTTAGAGTCTGCCATTTTGTTTTCTCCTTCCTTCCCCTCCCTCCCGTGTTGTTCCTCTTCTCCATTTCTTCACCCCTTTTCTGTTTCTGTCCTTCCGTTTCTTCCTTTCATTCTTTGTTTTCTGGTGTGGCGACATTAGAATATTTAATTAATGTCACAGATAACCAAACGATACTCTCATATTTCTGTTGGGATTTGTACTAACTCTGGGAAGGATGCTGTGTCTCATGTGGCATCAGATAACATTAGTGTTCTCTTGTGATGGTCTATAACTTATTATAATATCAGGATATACGAGCGAAATGAAAGTTATTGAGTTTGAGAGCTTACTGTTGGAAAAACACATATAAGTAACTAAATATTTGACAATTATACAAATAACATTCATCCTTCTTGACATCCAGCTGTTTAATAACAAGAGTAATGCACAAAATCTATTCTTCATTAATTGAAGTTCAATAAATCCAAAGTGACGCTCAGAAAGAAATCCCTAATGTTCCCTTTTACATTTACTGTGGCTGTTGACTTTAATTAGCTGTGTGTGCCACTGACTGTTAAATTACTGAACGAGTGAAGTGGAGTAGACATTAATGAAGCTGGTGTGAGTAATCAGACTCTGAAGCCTCGCAACTCAAAGCGCTCACAGTAATTAACACTTTTCTGAAAGACTACTGAGTTGAATTTATTAAAGCCGTGCGTCGCACTCCGCCAGCGTTTCTTCTGATATTGACAGAAAACCAGAAACCTGTCTCAGAACTTTTTGTTCTTGCTCAGCGTAGAGTCAGTTTTTTATAACCATCTTATTCAGTCGTGCCTTTTAGTGTTATTGTTTATTCAGCGGGAGAGACGACGAGGAACATAAACACTTGTTAAGTTGTGATGCTGCTCTGAAGTTCTGCTGTAATTATGAATTTATTCCTCAAGTGGAAACTGTGAGTCTTGCGTGATACACAAGTTGCACTAAGGTGGCTACTAGGGTCATAATATCATGCACGATGTTTAATTGATTAGAATGGTATTATTAATTTCTATACATGATATCATAAGTGATGTAACTGTGAGTAGGAGTTTCACAATCACTGAAATCTGACATCACTCAGTGTTTTTCTTCTCTACTTGTGTGCATCCAAAGAAAACAAAACAAAACATCACAGCTAGTTTAGTGTTAGCCTGCAGAAGATGATGAAGAAGATCAGCTGACTGGCACCTGATGAAACTCTGACAACGTTGTTGGTCTCATTTCTTCGTTCAGAGATCTGCTATTGATTTGTTTGGGAAGAGGGTTCACTCTGGACAGATTAGAGAAACTGAACTTTCTAAAATACAATGACAGTGACAGTTATCAGGACATAAAATCATCTTTACAAATCGAGATGTGGTGCCATGAAGTTGGCACAACTGTCAGCACTGACATTTTTTTAAAAATCGAATCATGACCTTAAAATCCGAAGTGAAATCGAATCAATAATTTGGAGAATCAGACTCGTGACTCACCTACTGCTGAGTGTTTGATTCCCTGGTTTGCTGCTGCAGCCTGCAAAGTCTTTGCCAGCAACAGGCAGCAAGAACTCTTTGTTAGTGAGCATTATATGATTTATGAAGCCATAAGGATTCACTTCAGCAGACAGGATGAGTTAGTTCAAAGGGCAACAAGGACATTAGCTTTTGTTTTTTATTTAATTTATATTTCTGGAACAAACAGATTAATTGTCTTTATGAAGGCCTGACTAAGCTCTCTGTGTTTAGTTTCTCAAGCATCAACAGAAAAAAACCATCAGGATTCACTTCTCAGATTTTAAAGCAGAGGTTGATGATGATCATGTTTCTCCTCTTCTTACATCCTCTGTGTATAATTCTGCTGCTGTGGTCAGAGTAGCTGAATGGCCAGTTTGAGGCAGAGCGGTTTTATTCTACATGAACAGTTTGGATGATGTTATCCAGTCCTCATGCATGCGCCAAGATATATTCAGTAGTATGCTGTTGTAACAGGGCTGTGTTCTATAAATAGTCCTTTACATTAGAGCTTTCTCTGCTTCACCCTGCTTATAACCTGAACCGTCACTGACCACTGCTTCACCCACTGATCTCCTTTCCTTTTTCTGCACCACCCTTTGCTTTGAGCTGCCCCACTCCTTTCCCTCCACATCAAAATCAGCCTGTTGTCACAAAACAGATGGGAACATGTTTTGTTCAGCCTGATCAATTTGGCTCTGCCCCGCTTGCATCCTTTGCTGCTACATGAAAATTCAAATAAAAGTTAAAAGCACTGCCAGAACCCCCTCAGATCTGTACCTGCCCTGCGTTACTCTAAATATCTGTTCTCCCTGTTGAAGAAACAGCGGTGAAACATTAAGTGTGACTCATGAAAATGGGCCCTCTCCTTCCTCCCACAGCCACTTTTACTCTGCGTCTCCCACATGTTTGAATGTTTTCCTCTGCTATGCAAATCAGGTGTGCATGGCTCTGACCAGAATGTTGCTTTTCAAGTGTTTCTCAGGTCCACATACTTTATGCAAATACAGAAGTGCGTACATATCTGGAGTTTGAGTAACTCTCTCTTTCTCCATCCTTTTATTCTCTCAGTCTCTGTCTCCATATTTCTCTCACAGTCTCTTGTCTCTGTTGTTGCTTTCACTTTTTAGATAAAACTGTTTTTCTGTGTTCCAAAGTTCATTTGTGGTGTTGAAAGTGCCTCTTCATCAAAAACACCATATATTCCAGCACACTTATCTATTCTCCATCTGTCATCCTGTCTTCAAAAAATGTCTTCTTTCACTCCGCCACCGTTCTGTCCTGCCCATTTTATGCTCCCTTCCCATCCATAAATCCATCCTCAATCCAAACAACATTCCCCTTTCCCTGTGGCACAAAACTGATTGAGGATGACTGGTTCTTTCCTGGCTGCTCCGATCCAGCACTGGTCAGTCGGCAGCAGGAGTTGGAGGAGGAGCTGGCTCAATCTCGGGGGCTCGGTCAACACAGGGCCAAGAAGCTGGCGGCTCCCGCCCAGCGAAGCCTTCAGGTAGGTGGACAGGTTAACGTTACTGTGGTTGTGCCGTGGTATCACCAGAATATTTCAGAAATGAATGCTTCTATGTGCTGTGATGTTCCCAATGGTCTGACTCACCGGATGTAGACCGCGGCGATAAGCCTGCAGTCGGCCGACTATTTCAGGAAGCGCTCGCCTTCTTTTCGCCTTCTGCACATGAGTGTTTTCAAAATCCCAGTCGCTGCAGGAGCAACAAAATAAACAACCCGTCTCTTTATCCAGATCCACACCAAAAGTAAATGGGATCTGTTCTGGGCCAAGACCCGTCCGGCATCCAAGTTCTGTGGAGATTTGTCCAGTAGTTCTTTTTATAATCCTAACAACAAACAAACAAATGGACACGGGTGAAAACTTAACATCTGTGGCCGAGGTAATTAAAGCACTTAATTGTAAAAAGAGTCAAATTAAATTAAAGCTTGAAACTTAAGTAGTGCCAAAGATTTGTTGCTGCTTGTTTCACATTCAGCACTTTTGGGCCGTATGTCGCCATCAACAAGCTCCACCAGTGAAAGTTTGGACATTCGTCTTGTAATTATGACAATCTCAAACCTTGATGTCATCATTTTATTTCTGGAAACTTTTGGAACTGATCACAAACCATCCTCTGAGCAACCTGATGAATCTATTTATCTATTTGAAATTGTTTGTTAACTTTTGAAGATAATTTTTACTCTCACAGGAAATATATTGATATTATGTTAACAAGCAGTCGAGTTTCCTCTGAATAACAGTTTGAATCACATCCTTTAAGAAAATTTACAAACATAGTCATTCAGAGCAACAGTAAATTGGGCCACGCTGGCCAATCAGAAGCCTGAAATCATTACCGGAAAAGAGACAGCAACAACAATGGCGCCTCGCAGGGTAGTATGATACGTGTGTTCAACATACACGTCAAGATCAACGCTCGTTACAGCTGACTATTCAAGACGAGGATCTCATCTAACTGTGCAATTGTTTTCACTGAGTGTTTTGCTTTTAACTGTTTTAACTGTGTATGTTTGTGTGTCTTGACATCATTACAATTCTTAAGTAAAGGTTTGAATGAATAGATTACATGTGAGAATGCACCAGGTACAGAGCTGGTTAGCTCATCTTTAAAACATTTATTCTAACCTGTCACTGCTCTGCTCTGACTGACTTTCTCCGGCCTGCAGGAGGACTTTGAGTTCGACGGGCAGGCCCCCTTCCAGGACCCTCGGAGCACCTCTGAGAGCACGACCCCGATGGAGGGAGAGAACATGGGAGGTTGGTGGCCCGAGTACAGTACTCCTGACACAGGTGTGAGACCCGCTAGACAGTTTACACCGGCATGCACACGGTCATCTGCACATTCCTTTGGGAAACTTGAGTTGCCTTTGGGTTGATATTTTATTGTTTTCATCATAACACCCAAACGTGTTGGATTGTGGCTGTCGGTTGGTTTTGTGTTTGTCCATCTAACCTGGCAGTATTATGAATGTGAGTCCTGGGTTATTTGTCTGGGGTTATTGTGCTTCACAGACTCGAGGGATTAACTTGGTTCAGCTTGTTTATTTCTACTCGTGGACTTCACACTGTAGCAGGCTGAGTTTAAACTCATCTCACATTCTGGGACGATCGATGTAATCCGAAGTGTTCAACACTCATTCATTGGTTTCCATTTTCATCAGTTGACAGAATTTTCTTTGGACATGTGCATGCTGGTTTGAGCTGGCTGGTGTTTGTTGGGTTATAAGTACACTGAATGTTTTTTGAGATCATATAAATGTAGGTGAAGAAACTTCATCTGTGGTAAGTTTCTTTTTTTTCATTTTTTTTCTCATTCTTTGCATGTTCTGCTCCTTTTTCTTCATCTCATCTCATCCTGACTTGTTGTGTTTTATTCTGCTGCTTGTCATGAAGCCAAAAATTACATCAGCAATCGAATAGAAACAAAAATGGAAAAATGATGATTGTGAGTGAGAAAACTGACTGATGTACTTTTTGGTTGTTTGTGATTCAAACTTGAGCTCTTGAACTGCATTTCACACCCGTCTGTTAATGAATCAGTCTGTTAATGAATCAGTCTGTTAATGAATCAGTCTGCCACTGAATATTCTGTGATTAGACTCCTGATCATATTTCCTAAAAAGTTTGACCTACTTTTTTCCACTTATACCAAAACAATTGGCTGTCCCAGAACATAAACTTAAGCTGTGCAACCGCCAAGCAGCCCAGTTCAGTTTTTCAAACATAAGAACAGCTACTGTCAAGTTTCCTTTGGCAATATTTGTGGATTGTTTCAATAAAACCACTCCATTGGTTCCCGTTTTTTTCGATACCCCTCTGATGAGGCTCCAACTAAGGAGTGTCAGTACTAAATGTTGGAACTAAAACACCACAGTCCTGTTATTGGACGAAACATGACCGGAGGTGTCCCAAGCTCTCTTTATAATCACCTGTTTGTGATTTATGATGTTTCAAATACATGTCTGGAAATTGTCCCGAGGTCTCCTTACAAAATTCAAGTGTAACACTTACAAATGTTGAAACTTCGTCCTCACTGGCTTGTCGGCCTTCTTGCTGAGCTGCAGCTCCACCTCCACGTCCTGAAAGTCGGGTCATGAACATGTAATGTGAACGTGATGGGACCTGTACTGTACAATTGTTGATCAGTAGTTTGATTCACACATTAAGTGTCAACATTTTATTTAGGCGACTGAGCTGCAAATAGTTATTCCCTTATAGTCTGAAACCTCTGTGCAGGAAGTATTTCTAAAAGTCAATAATCCCTGTGAACAAATGGTGTTTTATTTCCACCTCTCTTCATTGGCTTTTGGCTTCTGACTGGCTTTCATTTGTTCATGTCACACCCCTAACTCCTGTTCTCCTTCCTGATGATCCCAGATGGTTTGCGGTCTGTTGTGGAGGAGTTGGAGCTGGAAAGGAACCAGCTGCAGGAGCAGATCCTGAGCCTGGAGGAGCGCTGTCAAGATCTGGAGGATCGGATGCAGCTGCAGGCCCGAATAGAGTCATTACAGGTAACCTCGCTGCACCTCATCAAAACCAACACGATATTATATCTGTTGGCCTGACAGATTTAACACTCGCACTGAAACTGTAACTTAATCATTACTTACCTGCTGATGAGTAACAGAGTAAACGATGAGTGAATTGCATGTTTCCCCTCCCGAGGACTAGGATTTTGTAACAAACCCTTCTAACACAGGTGACGTTTGATGTAGATGAAGATGAGCAGCCATTTTGGGTCTCTCAGGTGTGTTGGGTCTCTCATGTATGTGTGCGCTAGAGAGCACCTCTGGCGGTGACGGCTAATGGTGTGGTGTGTTTGTTTAATCTCAGCTTCAAAGAAATGTTTTTAGAAAAATGTTGTGTCGCAGACTCACTGGGTGTCATTAATCACACTTCACTGCTTGACTTTGTAAAGTTAATTATTATCACATGAATGGCAAAATGAATATTCTGATAAAATAAGTGATTAAAACGAACAACATTTATGTCAAGTCTCCATTGAAGCTGTTCTCCAGCGCGTCTGCTGTCATCGCCGCCTGTGTGCAGTGAGAATTTCTACATCCGGTGCTTTAATTTAATCTTTATATATTGATCTCTGTTTTCCTGCCACCACAGAATGAGTCGGAGAAACTGCAGAGCCAACTTGCCAGCGTCAGAAGTCAGCAGAGCAGAGATGCTGAGAAGCATCAGCTGCTGGTCAGCAGTCTCAACGAACAGCTCAAAGGGTAAAAAAATCAGTCCTGCAACCTTTGATACCATGAAAATATATCAGCATGCCGAGCAAAAGATCAATTATTAAAGCTACACAACCAACAACCTGCAGCCTTTATTATCCACCTTCATATTCGGTAGTTTTTAGCGATGTTGATGGATTGTTGTTAAACAAGTCCACCCAAAAATATGAATACAGTCATTATCTCCTCACCCCCACGCTGATGGATAGTCAGGTGAAGAGCTTCACAGCTGTTCAGTGTTGCAGCATTCTCCTAAACAACTGAAGTAGCTATGGACCAAAATGTAAAAAGAAAATCCCCCTAAAAGTCGAAAAGGCTCTATGCATTCACAATCTCTGTGGCCTGGTATTTGATGTCTGTGTTTTAAATATGTTAACTGAGTTTATTGTAACAGTTGTTTGTCTGATATGTGTTTTAGGCTGAGTAACACTCAGGAGTGCCTGGAAAGTTCGCTCATCGAGAAGGAGAATACGCTGGCCAAGACGTCTGAGAAGCTGGAGCTCATCAGCAGCCTCCGAGAATCTCTGAGCGAAAAAGAAATTCAGTTTAAAGAAGTGTCCGACAAGCTGCTTCAGACTGAGCACAGCGTAAGAGCTTTGACTAGTTTTTTCGTTTTTATGTGTTACAGTTTAATATTCAGCAACTGTTCATTATGTTGTTTGTTTTTTCTTCTGCAGCTTGAGAATGTTTCCAAGAAGTGCAGCAGCTCAGAGAAAAAGTGCTCTGAGATGAAGACAGAAGTCTTCGACCTCACGCAGAAGCTGAACGTGCTGAAGGAGAAGGTGTGACTTACTGAAGCATCAGTCATGATATTTGCCATCTTGCTGTAATCTTATGTGGCTTTGCACAACTTGTAACAATTTGTAAACAACCTTCATCATCTTTTTTGTCTCCTCATTTTCAGACACAAAAGCAGGAAGTCACCATAGAAACTTTACAATCTGAGCTTGATCAGACAAACGAAGAGCTGGACAAACTAAACACCTCCTACCTGGAAGAACGAGCTCAACTCATTCATGACCTTCAAAGCTGTGAGCGGGAAATCGACAGTCTCAAAGACATCCTGTCGGAAAAGGACAAAGAGATATCAACCCTCTCTGGTAACATGGCTGAATACGCAGAACAGGTCACCGTGCTGAAGCAGGAGCTCAAACTGAAAGAAGAGAATCTGCTCCATGTAGAAAATGCTCTGAGTAAGGCAGAGCGGGAGGCCATGATTATCAGAGAGTCACAGAATTCAGACCAGAACGCTCTGGACAGCAAGATCACAGAGCTGGTCGGGAACCTGAAGGATGCTGAGATGGAGTTGGTGAAGGCCAAAGAGGAGAGAGAGTCTAAAGTGGCTGAGGTGGAGCTTCTGATAAAACAGACCGAGGAGGACAAGAAAACAATCCAGGACCTGCGAGGGGAGATCCAGAAACAGACTGTGGGCCATCGTAACCATCTTTCTGAATGCGAATCGCACATCGGGTCTCTCAAGGAACAGCTGACTGTATCCACACAGAAGCTTCAGGAGTCAGAAGGACTCGTTTCACAGCTCAGCGACAAAACCACCAGCAACGAGCAGCTGCAGCAACAGCTTAATGACAAAGAACAGACGTATGAAACAGAGCTCAAATCTTTAAAGGATGAACAGAACAAACTTCTGGCACAGGTGGAAAAATCCAATAATGAAATGCAGACGCTGTCCAAACAACTAGAGGAGCGAGTGCAGAGTGAGGAGCTCATCAAAAAGGAGAAACTGGAAACCGTGGCATCGCTGGAAAAACAGGCCGAGGACGAGAGGCAGAAATTCAACACTGAGCTGAAAGCTCGGGATTCAGAAAATGAGAAATTGAGCAGTGAACTTCAGAGCAAATCTGAAAACATCTCCAAACTCAAGAATGTTTTAAAAGGTGTGAATGCCGAGAAGAAGCAGCTGCACGAGAAATTAAAAGGGCTGAATGAAGAGCTCGAGCTCCAGAAGCAGAACGTAAATCAACTGAGTGAAAAGGTGACGACTGCTCTCAAACTAAACGGCAGTCTGGAGAATCAGGTACGACACCTCACAGAAGAGAAAGAGAGACTTGAAGTGGAACTAACTGAGAGTGTGAAGACTGCTTCAGAAGTCACAGTTGAAAAGGAGTCGCTGCAAGCAAAAATATCCACCTTGGAAACACAGTTCTCACAAAACAACACAATAATTGAAAGGCTACAGAAAGATAAGGAGGAACTGACTGTGAGAGCTAACGAGGTAAACAGAGTTCTGGAGCAAAGCAAACACTCGAACTCAGAGATTCTGCTGGAAAAGACAAATGAATGTAATAATCTCAACCAGCTACTCAGGGAGAGGGAGGAGACGGTGGCACGGCTGCAGGAGCAAGTGCACAGCGTGACTTCTAAAGCAGACCAGCTGCAGCGTGACGTGGCAGAAAGAGAGAAGACGGTCAATGACCTCCGAGCACAAACAGAAGCCCAACAACACCAGCAAGCAGAACTTCAGGAAACACTGTCTCTGCTTCGAGAGCAGGAATCCAGTCTGAAGTCTAGTTTGACGGAGAAGGATTCAGTGTTGAAAGAGAACCAAAGTTTGCAGAATGAAGTTGCAGAGAAGGAAAATATTGTATCCAAACTTCAGGCAGAAGCTGAATCGCTGAGTGAGGAACGCTCAAAACTTCACCAGCAAATTGAAGAGAGAGAAGGAACGTTGAAAAAAGTGAAACAACAGTGTCAGAAACACAAAGACAAACTGAACGATACAAACAAGACTGTCAAGTCTCTGAGTGAGCAAATCAGTGTCATGGAGGAAAATGCCAGAAGGCTCGAGTCTGAAGCAGAGCTGAGGAAAACAGAGCTGGAGAACTTAAACCGCTCCATCCAGGCAGCGACGGAGGAAAACCAGCAACTTCGCGCTGCTTGTGAATCCAGAGAAAAGGAACTCGCTCAGCAAACACAGGTTCTCTCTGACCTCGACGGACGGCTGAAGGCCACATTGGAACAAAACTCAAGTTTTAGTGTGAAGATCAGCAGCCTGACAGAAACTAATCAGAGACTACAGGAGGAGTTAGCACAGAACATCAAATCAGTTTCTGAACTAACCACCGAGAGGAATTCACTTCAAGAACAAAATGTAGAGATTCAGAAAACAGTAGACGGACTGTTGGAGGAAAAGGAGTCGCTGACTGCTGCAGCAGACGAGCTAAAGAAGATCCTCAAGGACAGCGAACTGTCCAACTCTGCAGGTCTGCTCGAGAAAACAAATGAATGTGCTAATCTGTCAAAAACTTTAACGGAGAGAGAAGAACAACTTCAAAGTCTACGAGAGCAAGTTGATGGTTTTGAAAAGCAAGTTAGTCGACTCAGCGCGTCCTTGAGTGAGAAAGAACAGACTGTGTCAGAACAGAGTTCACAGTTGGAAGCTCAGCAGAACCAACTGCTGCAACTTCAGGATACTGTGTCCATGCTGCAGGAACAAGGATCTGTCCTCAAGTCAGGGCTAATTGAGAAAGACTCCCTGCTTCAGCAGAAAACAGAGGAATGCAGCGTTTATCAGAATGAAGTCACGATGCAGAAAACTCTCATATCGCAGATGCAGAGTGAGGTAGAGTCGCTCAGGCAGGAGTACTCAGAGGCGAAACAGCAGATAGAGCAGAAAGAACAGACATTAAGAGACGTAACAAACGAGTTTCAAAACCACAAAGACGAGCTGAACAAACGAAACGAATCAGTGATTTCACTCAGCAGTCAACTCGGCGCCATGAATGAGAACGCTGCAGAGATGGAGGCTGAAATTACCAACCTGAGGACTTCTGTGGAGAAGCTCGCGGCAGAAAACAGTCAGCTAACACAGGAGGGAGAGCGAAGGAAGGCAGAGATAATTGATTTTAACGATAACATTCAAGCACTGAGCGAGCAGAATACAAAATTGAAATCTGAATTGCAGAATAGAGTGACAGAGCTGTCCGAAGTGAAAGAAGAAGTCGCACGGCTCAAAACATCGTGCTCAGAGAATGAGGAGCTTAATGTGACCATGCAAAAGAAAGATGACTCCCTGAAACAACAGGAAGGTTTAATCCAGCAGCTCAACAGCAGGATTGTTGAGCAGCAGGAGCAGCTGAAACTGAAGGCAGATGACAACATCAGTTTAAGTGCAAAAGTTTCTGAGCTCGAGGATTCTGTCGGTAAACTCAGAGGTCAAGTTGACGGTCTCGCTTCAGAGTCAGAGAAGAAAGAACAGGCGAGACTTGAATATCAAAGTCATTCTGCAGCTGCTGTTGAAAATCTCAACTCAGGTCTACAAGCCAAAGAGGCCGAATGTGAGAGCCTGAAAGAGCAGATTTCACACCTCGAGGAGTCGGTCACAAAGCTCGACAACACCCTCCGAGTGCAAATATCTGAAGTGGAAAATCTGAGAAAGGCCTTGGAAGAAAAAGAAGCAGCTTTTTCAGAGCAGTCGAAGTCTCTACAGGATGTTCAGAGAAGAGCAGACGAGGCTCTGCTCTTCAAGTCTCAGTTCACGGAAAGCACAGAGTTGGTGTCACAGCTACAGAGTCAAATTCAGTTACTGACCGCTGAGTCTGAAAACCTCAAGAAGTCAGCAGAAGAAACACAAAGTGCCTTCAACAACCTGCAAGAGAAGTACGCTGCTAACTTAGAAGAGTCGCAAGATATGAGAAAACAACTGTCCCAAAGGTCTGATGAGGTTTCCAACCTTCAGAGGTTGTTGGAAGATACCAATAAGGAACATCAGGCAGCAAAGACCACCATAGAAACACTGAGAAATGAGTTATCTACCATCCATCTGAAACTAGAGGAAACAGCAGACCTGAACTCCAGCCTGTCAAAAGAAAAAGACGAAGCTTTTACTTCACACGAACAGAGCGTGTCGCTGCTGACTGTTGAAATAGAAAGACTCAAATCACAACATCTTCACGTTGTGGCACAAATGAATGCACTGACAGAAAACCTGGAGCAGAGGGAAATGGCTCTCCATGCGATCAACAATCAGTACACATCTCAGGCCAAACACACGTCTCAGCTGGTCTCAGAAATGCAAAGATTAGAGGAGCAGAATAAGAGACTAAACGAGGAGATGAGTCTGTCAAAGGAAAAGCACCAGAAGCTTCTTACAGCTGTTAGAAAGGAAAACACACATTTACAAGAGGAGGTTAGAAAAGTGTTTGCAGAAAAGGAAGAGCTGGAAAGGACACATCATCAGATGTGGGCGTCGCAGGGGGAGCTGCAGGTTCAAATGGAGCAGCAGTCCAGCAGCATGCAGGAAATAATGGAGGAAAGGATGTCCGAGAAGAAGAGCCTGCAAGCAAAGGTTAGTGCCCAAGACGAGGAACTTTCTCGATTAAAAGAAAACATTCAAAAGATAGAGCAGATTCTGCAGGACTCTGAGAGAGAGTGGCTGTTGGTTCTGGATAGAGAAAAACAGGATAAGAATCTACTTGCTGAACAGTTACAAAGTGTTGAGAATGAGATGAAGTCTAAAGATGTTAAAGTTAATGCTTTGAAGCAAGACTTGGACAGTTTGCAGGAGAAACTAGCAGAGGCCTCCTCTGCCGTTAGACAGGGCTCGGATCAGCTGAGCGCCAAAGAGTTGGAGGCGTCGGCATCCAGGATTCAACTTGAGAAGGTGTTAACGTCTGTTCAGGAAAAAGATAGTGACAACATTAAACTGCAACAGGCCCTTAAAGCTGCAGAACGTGAGCTGCAAAGTCTTTTAGCCGGAAAAAAAGATTCTGATAAAGATTCCTCATCACCAACCACATCTGAGAGATCAGCTGCTTTACAGGACATGATTAAACAATTACAAGACGGTCATCAGTCTCAGGTAGATGCTTTGAAAAATGAGTTGGATGCAACCGTCACACAGTTACAAAGAACAATCAATGAAAGGGAGAGGACGACTGAGGAGAAGAGCCAACAAGTTGTTCTTCTGCAAGAGATGGTGGAGCAGCTCCACGCTCAGCTCCACGCTGAAGTAGAGAAAGTGAAAGAAGCTACTGTCAAACACTCGTCTGCGAACAGTGAATCACAAGCAAAAGATGAACAAATCAGCTGCATGAGCATTCAGATAAGTCAGCAGAAGGAATTACTTGCTGGACTAAGTCAGCAGCTGAGGGATAAAGATGCGTCTATCGCCCAGGTCATGGAGGCAGCCTCGAACGAAAGAATGAAACTCAGCGAGGAAAAAACATCCTTACTAGCTCAATTAGAAAGCGTGGAGCAAGAACAAAAAGCCTCCATGAAGAGGTTTGAAGAGGTTTCTCTGCAGTTACAGGAACAAATTTCACAATCTCAACGTGAAAGTGAGACGAAGAACTCCGAGAAGCTTGAGCTGATTAAAGAAAAGGACGCTGTGAAGAGCGAACTAGCCAAAGTGTCCAAAGAAAAAGACGCCGTGAAAAAGAAGCTTCAAGCGGCTCTCATTGTTAGAAAGGATCTGTTGAAAAGAATTGAGCAATATGAAAACCAAAAAGAAGAGAGTGTAAACATTAAAACTGAGGTTTCTCTTCTACAGGATCAGTTACAGGAAGTGACAAATCAAGCTCAGACTGCCGCGAAAATGTATGAGGAGAACGTTTCTCTTCTTGAAAAGAAAGTTATTGATCACAAAACAGAAAGTCAAAGATTTGAGGAACAGTTTCAGTCAGAAAAACACATTTTTGAAGCCACGTTAAACGAGAAAGAAGCGCGTTTGTCAGAAACTTTGCAAACACTGAGTGAGAAAAGCTTCCTTATCGAGCAGCTGCAGTCCAGCGCTGCTGACAAAGACGAAGCATTCGAGCAGGAGAAAAACAGCTGGATGCAGAAGTTAGATGAACTTCAAAATGAAATCCAGACATGTAAAGATGAGCTGAAGGACAAATCTTCCTCCTCTGCTGCTGCTGTCGATTTAGAAAATGAGCTTGCGCAGCTAAAGCATGAAAAGGCGATGCTGCAGAAAAAGGCCCAGGCTGCTTTGCTGGCACGCAAAGAGACGATGAAGAAAGCTCAAGAAAATGAAAGGAAATTAACTCAGGAACTTGCCGAACTGAAAGACGACTACAAGGCTCTGTTGGAACAACGCTGTCAGCAGACGAACGAGCTGAACGCTGTCCAGATAAACTTTGACGAGAAGGTCAGGGAGCTGGAGGACCTACGTAAAACCTCTTTGTCCGATCTGGATGAACTGGACACTTTAAGACAGCTTGTTGAGGAGAGGGATAAAACTCTGAGAGATTTGAAGATGTCTCTGGCTGAGAAAGAGAGTCAGTGTCACTCTCTGTCAAACTTGCAAACAGAACTAGAAAACGTTAAATCCAAACTGGAGAGCGTGTCTCTTGAGATGGCAGGTAAAGACGAGGCTCTCGTAGTCGTAGAGCAAAGAGCAGAAGCTTTCAAATCAAAGCTTCACATGATGGAGAATGACTTGGAGAAAGCTCATGCAGACGTAAAAGAGAAAACAGAGGAAGTTGTGAAATATCAGGAAACAATTAAAGCTGCTGAGCTTAAGACCCAACAGGAGAAACAAGCTTTATTTGATCAACAGCTCGTCTTGGAGACTCAGCTGAGAAACTCTGAGTCTGCGCTGGAGGCACAAATACAAGCAAATGAAGAAAAATATAAAGTTTTGATGGAAGAAAACACGGCGCTTCTGGCACAAAGTAACCCAATGAAGCAGGAGCTCGAGACAACAGCTGGTTTAGTTGCACAAAAGTCTTTGGAAGTTTCAACCATCCAGACGACGTTAGCAGAAACACAGCAGCAGCTCAGTGACGACAAACGAGTTCTGACCGAGGAGCTCGAAAAAGTCAAACTGCATTGTACTGAAAAAGAGACGAGTTTGAATTTGTTAATTAGAGAAAAAGAAAATGCTTTCGTATTAATCGATGAGCTCAGAGACGAGGTGACGACGCTGAAAGAGCAGCTGGATGCGTCCGGGGGAGTAAAGATGGAAGATGCAAACAGAGAAGACGTGTGTTCGTCTGGCAAATGTGCTGAAAACTTCGAATTGAAACTAAAAGAGAGAAATGACGCCTTGTTGGTGTCTCAGGCTCAAGTTTCAGAAAAGGAAGAGTTGATTGCTGCACTTGAACTGCAATTACAGCGGCAAATTAAAACTCATGAAAGTGCCCTCGAGAGGATGAGAACCGAGGCTGTCGAGCTCCAGAAATCTCAAGAGGACGGCGCCAAAGTGAACAATCAGGACAGCCAAAACAAAATTTCTCTCCTAACCAGGAAACTTCAAGCAGCTTTAGTTTCTAGGAAAGAGCTGCTGAAGGAGAATTCAGCTCTGAAGGAAGAGGTAGAAAAACTGTCGGCCAAATACCAAGTTAAAGAAGCCGAGGTCCAGGAGCTGGAACAACACAATGTGGACCTGGAAAGCTCCGTGTCATCTCTGAACAAGGAGAAGGACAACCTCAGCACCAAGGTTGATGGCATCCTCAACGACAACCGCAGCCTATCAGCAGCCTGTGACAGCTTGAAACACACCATAGAAAACATCACCCAGCAGAAGAAAGCTTTTTCCTGCCAGCTCGAATCTCTTAAAGACTCTCAAACGGACGAGCTGTCCAAGTGGAAGTCGAAGCACGCTGAGCTGAAACAAGAGTACGAGTCTCTTTTACAAGCGTATGAAAATGTGAGCAGCGAAATGGACAAGATGAGACAGCTGTTGGAGGGCGCCAAGCGAGACCGACAGGAAGCCTTCAGAAAGATCCACAAACATGAGACTGAGGTGGAGATTCTGGAGAAGCGTGCTCAAGAGGTGGAGGAGGAAAACAGAAGAATTAAAGAGAGGATGCACGAATTATCCGAAGAGAGGCAACAGAAGATTGAGAAGCTGGAGGAAGAGAATCAGAAAGCTAGAAAGGAGCTGGTTGAGCTGGAAGAAAACCACAAAAAGACGATGAGCAGACTTAGTGATAGAAATCAACAACTGGAGGAGGAGGTTTGCAAACTTAAAGTGTCGTCAGAGGAGCTCAGAGAGAAACTTACTGAACTACAGGCTGAAAATAACCAACTGGCAGAGAAGCTTGAAGAATCTAGCTGTTCGATGGAAAAGAAGCACTTGGAATCAAATACATACACAGACAACATGCAGCTTAAACTGGATGAAGCGCTGAGTTTGAATAATTCACTGACGGCCCAGATCGAGGCCCAGAAGACGGAACTCGGTGCTCAGTTGGAAATCAGCAACGTGTTACAGAAGGAGAAGCAAAACCTCTCTGAAAGATTTGAGAAGATACAGAATGATCATGAAGCGCAGTTGGGACAGAAAGACGACGTCATTAAAGAGCTGAAAGACATCATCAACAGACACAGCCAGGAGACCATCAGCCTGAACGAGAAGGTGAGGATCCTGGAGGACGACAAGTCTCTTCTGCAGGAGGAGCTGGAAAATGTTCAAGAGATTTCAGACAAAGTGAAAAATGAAAATGAATATCTGGAGACGGTGATCCTCAAAAACTCTGAAAAGATCGACGAGCTGACCGAGTCCGTCGCTGTTCTGCAAAGCCAAAACACGCAGCTGTCGTCTCAGCTGGCGACTAGTAAAGAGATGAGCGACCAAGTTCGTCAAGAAAAAGAGCAGGAGCAGCTGAAATTAGTCCGAGAGCTCGAGGAGAAACTCAAGACGGTTCAGAGAGGCAACGAGGGCTCCAAGAACGTGAAGAAAGAGCTGCAGGAGCTCCTGAAAGAAAAGCACCAGGAGATAAATCAGCTGCAGCAAAACTGCATCAAATACCAGGAAGTGATTTTAGATCTGGAGAGCTCTTTGAAGACGTCGCGGTCAGCTGTCGAACTCTTGGAGAGAGAAGTGAAGAAAGGCTCAGAGAAAATATCGGTTTTAGTGGAGAGAAGTGACCAAGTTGACGCTGAGCTGACGACACAGAAGAATCTCCTCCAGCAGGCCACAGAAAAGATCCTGAGTGTCGAGTCTGAAAGAGACCAGCTGGCTCTCGACTTGTCACAAAGACAGAAGTTAGAAGAACAAGAGAAACAAACGAGATCACAACAAAGTATAGATGAGAAACAATTCAATGCATATATGGAGAATCAGTTTGTGTTGCAGCAACAGGTAGAAGAGCTGAGAGGCTTAAAAGATAAAGAAAGTCAGAAAGCGAATGAGCTGAGGCAGCAGCTGGACTCTCAAGATCTACAGATCAGCACTCTGAAACGAGCCGCTGAGACCTCGGAGGCCAGGCTGTCGGCTTTATCTGCCACTCCTCAAGGTGCAGATGCTTCTAAACTCTGGAATAGTTTGTTCCAAAAGACGTTACACGAGAAGGATAACCAGCTCCTCGAACAGGGTTTTGTGATCAAGCGATTCCTGGAAGACATCAGACTGAAAGACAAAGAGGTGAATGAGCTACGTGTGACCAAGTCGAGGCTGGAGAGGACGCTGAATGAATACTCTGTGGCTGCCGCAGCTCAGCAGAGGCAGGTGTTTGTCATGAGCGCGAGCAACGCCGAACTTAGCGAGACTGTGGAGCTCATGACGGTGCAGATAAAGGAGCTTAGTGCTCACGTTGAAAGAATAGAACAAGATAAAAACGCTGTGAACCGACAGCTTGCTGACAAAGAAGATCTGATCTCCCAATTGCAGCTAAATCTTCAGCAAATAGAGACGATAAATGCAGACTCGGATGCTCAGCTGCTGCACTTACAGGCTGTAAGTGACAAACTTCAGGCTGACTTTGAGAAGCAGGAGGGAATCTCTCTGCAACTGAAAGCACTCCTCCAGAGCAAAGATGCCGAGATCTCCTCTTTACTGTCCAGCAGAGACGGACAGATGTCAGGATATCTGGAGCAACTCCAGGCTAATTATCGCTCCCAGGCGGCGGTGTATGAGGACCGGTTAGCCTCGTCACGCTACCAAAGAGAAAAGGCTGACAAAGAGCTGAGAGCGCTCGAAGCCAAGGTCAAAAGTCTGCTAATTAAAGTGAACAGGTCAACACAGGAAAAGGAGCAGATGGCCGCTAAGATGGAGTCGTTCAGGAACTCGATGGTGTCTTTGCAGAGTGAACGCGAGCGACTGATGTCAGAATACAGAATACTTGAAGCGAAGAGTCAGTTAGGGTTGACGGGGAAAGACGGTGGTCCTGACGGAGAAGGTGGTGCCGCCAAAGGCCTCAAACATGAAATAAGGAAGTTGTTACATCAAATGGATGATCTTAACTCTGAGAATGCGATGCTCAGGGCTCAGCTGGTTCGCTACAGAGAGGATCTGAATCAGGTGTTATCGCTGAAAGACAACCAGCTGAAGGTGCTGCTGAAGAAGCAGCAGGACGTGATCAAAACCCTTGAAAACCAAAAGGCCGCAGCTGAGAAGCAGCAGAGAGAGTCACGGTTGGAACTCCAAAAGGAAGAAGAGGCGAGCAATACTTTAAAAGCAGAGATTTCTAAACTCACAGCTCAGGTGTCGACACAGGAAGCTGATATATTAACCCTGAAAAAGGAGAGAGTCGCTACAGATGAAGGCAGAGTGATCGCTGATCTGCAGGAAGCTGTCGCAGCCAAAGCAGCCGACTGTAATGACCTCCAGCAAAAGCTTCTCTCTCAGAAAACCCTGACTGATGAGCTCAAGGAAAAAATGAAGCTGTTGGAAAATGAGACGAACAAGCAGCTGGGCGAGGCTGAGGACAAGTACAACAGTGAGCTGGACGCCTTCGAGCGCGAGGTGGAGCTGATGAGAAACGAGCGGGAGACGGCTGATCAGCGGGTGGCGGAGCTCGCAAAAGACCAACTGGACGTGGAGCAACAGTTATCAGAAGCCAAAACACAAAGCAAAGACCTGAGGGCTCAAAATGAGTCGCTGTGCAGAGCCATGGCTGCTCTGCAGAACGACCGAGACCAGCTCATTGAAGACTTCAAGACCCTGAGAAACCGATACGATGAGGAACTCAGAGAGACTCAGGCAGCCCTCAGCAAGGTCGAGCGCAGTCTGCAGGATGCCACCTCGGACTTGGCGATGTTTGCCAAGGAGAGGGACGTGCTTGTTCACAAGTTAAAAGCTTTAGAGAGCAAAGACGTGCCCGCGGAGCTGAACAAGCTGCTGGACGAGCTGTCGAAGGCTTTGTCAGAGAAGGAAAAGGAACTGAAGCGGGTCGTCCTGGAAAACGGCACATACAGCAGGCAGCTATCAGCGTTCTCCAGATCCATGGCCAGCCTCCAAAATGACCGTGACAGGTTGATGGACGAGTTGAGCGGCGCCAGAAGAGTGGTTGAGTCCAGGCAGGAGTCCAGCCCAGAGAGTGTGGAAAAATCAAAAGGAAGCGGCGTCAGTGCCCTCCAGAATGAGAGCGATGGGCCGGTAAGTCGACTCATCGGCTGTAGTTTGAGTTTGGCTGCTGCTTGCTCTTCATCGCTGCTGTGTTTCATTTTGTGGAAAGCATGCAGCTCGAGTCTGTTTTTCATACATCGCTTTGACTTGCACGGTATTCTTTTTTTGTGGGAATGTAAACGTTCTGGTGTCGGTGAAATTCTCTGCTTGACAACAATGTTTTCAAAAATATATGATATAGTGAGACTTTTATTCTTTCTTCATTTCAGGAGAGTCAGAAGATGGAAACCGCAAAGAAGATGCAAACTTACGGAGCGCCACCTGAGAGAGACATCAGCAGCCGCCAGGAGGAAACCACAGATCTGAGGTAAAAGATGACGACAAGTAAAGACACATTAGACTCCAGTTAGTTTGTTGGACAGCTAGTGATTAACGATATGATACCAAAGTCAGAGCTGTGTGTCGGCAAACAAGACTGAAAATAAAAAATGATTGCTTATGATTTTTTGTCTTATGTAGGTCTGACACAGAGCGGAAGGACACGCTGCCAGTCAAGGTACGTTATACGTCCTGTGTTGACAAACATTTGTATTTGTTTATCATAATTACCTGACTAACGATTGATTATTTCACCGTCTGTCATTGTTCGACAGGAAACAGTCGTCCTGGCGGGTCAGAGTGGGACGGACGAGGTGGTGAGTCGTCTGGAGGCGGAGAGGATTCAGCTCCACAGAGACCTGCAGCGCTGCATGTACGACATCCAACAACGAGACCACTACCTCCATCAGCTCAACACCAAGGTAGGAAACGGCTGGAACATCAGGAGCTGCAGCTAAAACGTTGACGGTGTTGCTGTCGTGTGAGACGTAGGCAAACTTTGTAAGTGAAACACCCGCCACATTTTCAGTTCCAGCAGGTCACGGAGGAGAAAGGTTCTGTTGCAGCTCAGCTGAGGGCCGTTTCTCAAACCCTGAGGGACACTCAGAACCGCTGCCACTGGCTGGAAGGACAAGTCCAAGGCCAGGCTCAGGTAGATGATCCTGAACATGCTCATGACTGTTTGGTTTCCCACTTAAAGCCTCGGCCTGTGTCTTCAATCCAAATTCGTTAAATGCTGATGTTTAGGGACGGCAGCTCAGCTCAAAGCGTCAGTATGTGATCACAAGAAGAGACTCGACAAGCAGCCAGGTGGCAACTTAATGTTCACTGCTGATGAATTGATGTCTGCGTACAGGTTCTTCTGAACTCTGTAGAATATGACTGATGTTGTTCATGATTTAGACACTTTTTATTCAGCTTTTCTCTCATTATTCCACCTGTATACTCAGAATGTGTTCTTGTGTTATTAAACTGATATAACAGTAGGTTAAAGTTACGTCTTCTGTCCCTTCTGCTTACCTGTAATCTGTGTCTCCACCACCAGGGGTCAGTCTACGCTGAGGTTGCACCTGGAGCTCCCCAGGAGAGGAGCAACGACTCCATCAACACTGAAACGGCTGAAGTCAGTCAGCTGAGAGAGAGGTGACGAGTCGAGAGCCGGTTTCCTGTAGTTCTGTGTGATATTCTCAGTCTGTCACAGATTGTTTGAGCTCATGATGTGTGTGTGTGTGTGTGTGTGTGTGTGTGTGTGTGTGTGTGTGTGTTCAGGCTGCTTGAGCTGGAGCAGAGTTTGTCCGATGAGCGAGCGAGGAGAGAGACGACGGAAGAGGCTCTGCGTCTTTCTGAGGACAGAGCCAAGAGGTGAGACACGTATTCATTCATACGTCTGTCTGTCTGTCTCTATCCTTCACACACACTAACATAAATGCATCTTGAATGTGTTTGTTTCGCAGCGTCGGTTCCGGTCTGTCCAGAGACAGCCCGAGAGACTTCAGCATCGAGATGGACACAGAGGAGGAGTGGGAAGCTCTCAGTCTGAACCCGAACCAGCCTCTGATAACACGAAAGGTGAACGACGAAGAACTCTAAGTTATAAATGATGTGTCAGATCCAGATACAGCGGTGTGTATGAGGCGGTTTACCTGACTGTGTTCTGTTCGGACCTCCAGGTGAAAGGCGGCATGGTGGCGTGCCGGCGGTGGCTCAGAGGGCGGAGCCTCTACTTCTCCAGGCTGCTGACGAGTCGCGCCCGCTCTCGATATTTCTTCCTGGCCTACTTACTCACACTACATGTGCTCGTCCTCATGTGCCTCACCGGTGCCCTGTAGCACCAGAACACAGCGGGTTTATATTCTGCCTGAAGCTGGACGCAGGTACACAGGTTCTGTGTTCACCTGCCAGGCTGATGTCATCACATCCTGCTAGGTAGATACAGCTAGGCAGGTCACATGTTAAAGGGACAGTTCACCCAAAAATGAAATCATCCTCCTCTCCTCCTGATGATATAAAGTCATCCTCTCCTCCTGATGATATAAAGTCATCCTCTCCTCCTCCTGATGATATAAAGTCCTCCTCTCCTCCTCCTGATGATATAAAGTCATCCTCTCCTCCTCCTGATGATATAAAGTCATCCTCTCCTCCTCCTGATGATATAAAGTCCTCCTCTCCTCCTCCTGATGATATAAAGTCATCCTCTCCTCCTCCTGATGATATAAAGTCCTCCTCTCCTCCTCCTGATGATATAAAGTCATCCTCTCCTCCTCCTGATGATATAAAGTCCTCCTCTCCTCCTGATGATATAAAGTCATCCTCTCCTCCTCCTGATATAAAGTCATCCTCTCCTCCTCCTGATGATATAAAGTCATCCTCTCCTCCTCCTGATGATATAAAGTCCTCCTCTCCTCCTCCTGATGATATAAAGTCATCCTCTCCTCCTCCTGATGATATAAAGTCCGAATTAGATCTGAATGCAGGACTTTAACTGGTGATGGAGCGTTTCATCCTCCACATATTAAATGTCCTGTAGCTCCACCTGCAGGACAGACAGAAGGACTCA
>OMLP01022622.1:8408-29137 GCA_900302685.1 Spondyliosoma cantharus | reverse complement strand
AAAAAACAGCCTTTTGCCAATATTTTAGAGACCCCCCCAAAATTTCACAAATCATGTTTTCAGGGGAGCTCATGTCTCATTAGGGGGGGCTGAAACCCCCCTGGCTCCCCCGTAGTTCGCACCCTGGAAACTGCCACCGAAAAAGAAAAGAGACATCCAAAGCTATTTCACCACCAGAGTAAGTATTAGCCTAGCTGCTAGGCTGTTAGCTAACTACCCACACAATGCAAGCCTCCTAGCCTAACATTAACACTTATTCTACTATGGAAAAGTGTTATTAAACTGTCTAGAGGGGACCCTCTAGTCTTTCAACCAATGTTAGCAATTACAAGGGTTAAACTAGTGAGTAACTGGCTAGTAACTATGAATCACTGCACGCAGGAAAAACAGCAGCATGAAGCTACAAATGTAGAGCAGGCCGATGATGAATCGGGAACAGAGTTTCAGGTGAGGTGTTGACAATGTCAATTAGCAATTTTGTTTGGAATAAAGATGGTATGATCATCGCAGTTCTTTGTTTTAGGATGCCTTGCAGTTGTAACCTATAAATCTCATCATCATGCTGGTTATTTTGAAAATAAATGTTGGATTTGCATAATTAAAGGTGTCAAGATGTTATTCTTCAAATGTTGCCCAAATGTTCTTTCTTATAAGTTTGATATGTGGAATGCATATAGAGATGACATTTTTTTCATCGATGCATTGTTTTGAAATACATTCAGGAAACTCAGTAATCCAGTACAGATGTAGTGCAGGTTGAGGAAGCAGCAGCTGGACCAACAGGGCTTCAGGTGAGGTCTTAAAATGGTTCTGTGGTGAGATATCAGTAATGAAAGTGACGGATGTTTGGATTTTATTATACCTTATATTAGCATTTTTTTTTTATCATGAGTTGTTTTTTTCTCTCTTTTTTTGAACAACAAAGTTGGTTCCATGAAGCCTAAACCTTGGCTAGTCCCTTAATATACAAACGTTCTTTCTAATAAGTTAAATAAGTGTAATGCATATAAACATTACATTTTATTAATTGATGCATTCTTTTGAAATATATTCAGGAAACTCAGAAATCCAGTACAGATGTAGTGCAGGTTGAGGAAGCAGCATCTAGGTTGCTGGGCAGTTTCCCTAGCAAAGCTGAGACCAAACTTAGGCCCTTGAGCATATAATGTGGGCGTGACATGCCATGTTTGGCACAAAAGTTGACCTTGGACGTATCTGTGGTTTGCTGAAATGTTAACTGCTAACATAATATCCTGGAGAATGGGCTATTGTAACATGTCCCCAGCATCCCCAGTGTAAATGAGACCTACGCATTTGCCTAGAGTACATCTACCTGCCTGAAAGATCTTTTAAGCGTTAAACCAGTGTAGTCATTCTGCTGTCTCAACAGTCTGCATCAGGGTCCTTCCCCTGTTGGCACTCTCTGTCAGCCTTGTGACACATTATTGAGTTTTAACAACAGAACAATGGCACATAAAACCCATGTAACAGCAACAATCACCACCGGGAGGTAAAAGGATTTCTCATTACGCAAAAACTCTGCAGCTTTGACATTGTAAATACAGTTCACGGCCCGTCCTATTTCATTAATTCAGGTTCACATAGAGCCAAAATGAATCAGCATCTGAATGAATGCCCTGGGGCCGCTTTTCCCATGTTGCTGATGTCAGTGGGCTATCTGCACAAACGTTGGCACCGGCTGCTCATGCCAACACAAATGTCAGCCTCCCTTCCCAAGTCCCAGCTTGTGGTCATGGGTTTATTATACCAGACTTTGAAAGTCCCCTCGCAAGTTGCCTTGCGCGCAGCAGCACTGTGAGGGCTCTGGGAAAGGTTTGGTTCCCAGACAGAAAAGCCAACGTCGAGTGTGAGACAGGTTTTCTAGACTTGTTGGTGGCTTTTACCCTTGAGACACTGGGACGGCTGGCTGCTCTAATTCTTATTAAAAATTTATTTAACAATTTCCACATTTTATCTCCTTTTACATAAACTATGAAAGACTCCAGAGCTTATGAGTATGTGGGCCATCGTCCAATAATTCAGCTTTCAGTTTTCCTGTTTAAGGCTGACAGTGACCTGCATTTAGGTTTACACATGAGACTCAGTCAACTGTGATGAATGGATGTCACGTATGTTTTTTCTTTGTGTCATTATGAATGATTTTGTATGAACAGCTTCCACTCTGAAGGAATGTTTCTTTAGCTGTATCTGGACTTCATTTGACACACACTGTTTCTTGTTAAGAGCACCATCCAGTATGTTATCATGGTATAAAACACAAACCAGAACTGTTTATTTTTTCCATTCTGTAATTGATAGTCACTAATCATGATAGTGGGTGGATGCCTGTATTTACAAGTGCAGTTATATTTGAAATCGGGGCTTAGACGCCCAGTCTGACGAGGGAGATTAAAGAAAAAAAACACTTGTTTCTTTCTCTCCAGAACCCATAAATTATGTTTTGGGACTGGTGGTTGGACTTTGACGTCTGAGGTAACCGACTCACTCACTCGTTGTGGCGTTGTCTCTCTGCAGTGAGTGGTAAGTAGTTACCGGAGATCTGACTGCAGACACAGCCGTGAAGCCACCCTGACAGGCCTGCTGACGCACATCAACTTCTGGGGGACCACAGGACGCTGCTTCAGAGGCTTTCCTGGAACTCATTAGTTGTGTCTGACTGACAAACAGGCTTCAAAAGCTGCTGTCACAGCGGAGGGGTCCAACCAGAGTTTTTAGTGAGAAAAACTTGAGCTTGGTAAGCATGTACCTCCAGACTTTGACCAGAGCTTATAGGCAACAGTTCTAATAATGATTGTCTCTTAAACCACGGCAAATAATGGGCAGAAACACAAAAGAGATGCTTAATTATGTCATGAACAAAACATAAAGTAAACTACAGTAAGAGATGAATGATATCAGTAGTATGGGTTTGTGGATATGTGGATTTTGCTGAGGAAAAACTAATAATGCAAGCAAACACAGAACACGGAGAGTATCTTCGAAGCCGACTCAGCAGCTTTAATGGTAGCTGAGGAGAACCGCACGCTCTGAACGGTCAGCCTCTCCTGCAAAACAGCAAGAGCATAACATAATGGCACATCCAAGCAGTCGACAGCAGTGCACAATAGGAGTCCTCGTTCAACGACCCATGCTTGAATGAAATGGTGTCCCTTTGTAATCGATGGAGAGACGCAAGGCTGGTTCTTAACTGTTGAGTCTATACATGTCCAGAAGCTCCTGTCTCTCCCCTCAACAAGCTCCGGTTCCAGCTGAACAAGCAGGGGAATGAAAGAAACCTGTTGCAAAAGCCCCTTCAATATATTTTCTCTATGGCACTGCTGGTTTTGCTGCCAAGGAGAGTACAGAATCTCCCACAGAGAGGAAATTAAGCGGGACTTTGGTACTGGCAAAGGACCAGTGCAGAGGTCGAGCGGTGTGCCGGCAGTTTAAAGACGAAGCTGGAGTCAAACTGCGGGATGGAGAACACAGGCGACTCAGGAGGATGATACCAGGGAGTTCCAGAGGCAGAAATCAAATATTACCGGCGATGGGGCAGATTTTAGGAGTCATTATTGGTGACACAATGACCTAATACCAAAAAACAAAACAAGTGAGCCTGCACTGTTTCCAGAGAGAGACGTTCGTACATTCGTACAAACCCTAACTGGAGAGGAAAGAAGTCTTTAAATTCTGTGAAACACAGATATCTAAAATGGCAGGCAGTTTGATGCACACGTAATGAACACATTTTTCTGCTCATGCTATTCCATCATGTCTCTGTTTTTCAACGTCCGTCATGGCCTTCCTGCATTTGTCTTTCCACTGCTCTGCAGCTGTAAGTCCTTCCCAAGAAAAAGAACATAACTTTTGTTTAACGCTGACAGCTCCAGCACTTTTGTGGATTTTGCTGTCCTGGATGCGCTCCATCACAGTACCATCCATCATTATCCTCCTGTTCAGAATTGATGAGTCTCTGAAGTGATTATGTAACGCGGGACTGATGGCAGTAAACAATTCAGCATGACTTTGCTCTGTCCAGATAACACGTTGCTTCGTTTCTCCCCCAAATTTACCTTTTATCTGACTTCCAAGAGCAAATGTGATGCTTCAGGTCGCGCGCTACTGCTGTTCCAGATACTTCTGCGACTGCTGGTGTGACTGCCTCCTCGCAGAACTTAAAGACCAGTTAAAACAATAAAAAGTCAAAGCACCATCAGAAACAAAGTAAAAAGGCTGACATGAATTCAAAACAAAATTAAAAAGTGAAAATGAATCCAACTCCAACACAGAAGTCATAAAACAAAAATGGCTCGACCGTATTAAAAACACGACTATAAAATCTGTTTGAAGATGAGGCCGTGAAGATGACTCATTCTGACAGCCTAAGCTCCTGGACGGTCCCGAGCCCCAAGGCCCGCGTGGAAAAAATATCTGATTGACAATTAAGATCAGGGCTATGTGGAAACTTTTGTTCCACACTGAAGACAAAATGTCAAGTCAAGTTCTGTGTGAGACGGCTCGAGAAAAGACAGGGATGCACGGAACAGCATTTTTCTTCATCTGCAACGCAATCTATACCAAATTGTTAAATCCTACAAAATCACCCCTTTTCACTGAAGTAGCATTGCCAGCCTTATCTGATCATGAAAAGACATCCCTCGAACATAGAATATGATACTTTGTTGTATTATTTATTTGATTAGAAAACTCCCCTGCATTAGGTTGGACACATGTTTCCAGATTTGGGCCAGACGTCGCAGATAGTACCAAGCGAACGTGTGCTGTAGCTAATGAATTCATGGTTTTCTTATTTTCCTTGTTTAGTGTCCAAGAATCATGGGGAACCATCTGACGCTGGCATCGGTCAAGTGTTGAAAAGAGGCCGTTCGTCACATCAGGCTGTACACTATGTGTGTTTGTTTAAGGACAGAGTTATCAGAGCCAGTTCCAAAGGTGCTGCAGGTCATGATATTTGCTGAGGCAGAGAACAGTTTATTGAAACTCCGACACGGCCAAATGTGTCATCGGAAATCATTCAAATTATGTTTTGGCTCAGCAACTGTTTTTCAACAAGGATTACAAATTTTGTGTGTGCTATCACTTGTTCTCAGTGGGATTTGGAGAATGTGGAAGCAGCAGCGGTTAAATATCAGATATTTATATGTAGATGATATGTGAATCTCTCTCTGTCCTCGCTTAACTTTTCATCATTGTGATACTTTCTCATATGTAGCTAAACAGTCAGTATGTAACAGAATCTTGATTAATTTGTGATCAGCGCTGCCTGCACTTAATAAATGAAACATTTTTCACTCATTCAAATTAAATGTAATAGGCAACTTGGTAATTTACTTGGTAATTCTGAGGTATTTGGTTTCCTGTCGTTTTTTAAAGTAAATTGAAGTTGAAGTGCAGTTGCATCTTTGTTTGGTATGGTCACTTTTGAAGCAAAACACAAAATGGCGGCTGTCTGGTGATAAACATTCTGATGTTACAGCTAAAACAGTACACTAGAATATATTTCTGAAATTTTAAGCAAGAAATAGGTGATAGGTGACAACATATCGATTGGTGTTTGATCAGCACTGCCAAATTTTACAGTTTGACCTGAGACACATGACGCATGTCCAAAGCAGGACACGTAATGGCGGCTGACTCGTCCTGAACCTCCTTATTTCGCAGCTAAACAGTGCAACCAGGCACGATTAAATAGCTTTCTTTATTTCCTTCAGCTTTATCAAATGAATGACGCGTTTGATTTGGTCTGAGATGGTGCTCTATTGTGATATCTCATGGCAGTGATGTATATTTCAACGTAAAAATGCCCTGAAAGCATCATTATGTGGACATGTTTCTGAGGGCAACATCACTGACAGAAACACAAATCCCAGGTCTGTAACAATTGCACAAAACTCATTACATCATAACAATGTTGAAAACTTGTGTATTGAAGTAAACATGTATGTAACACTGTGATCCTAGACAGAGACACTGAACCATCGATATGGTTTGAAGCTGTAATTTTAAGGTAAAAAAAGTTACATAATGTTGCTTTACAGGACGGCTATCAGGAAGCCAATTCATATTTTTGTTTATCTTTCCATAGACTTCATAATCTTAAGTTTCAGTGCGATGACGGGTCCAACAAGTCCACTGTTTGTCCAACTCCATGTCTGTTCTCCAGCTGTATCCCCCGATGAGCCCGGACCACAACACTTTAATACCCACTCTGTCATATCTGCGTCTGCCAGAAACCAGATTGGAAGCCCTCTTAAACCTCGATATAAATTTTCATGACGTGTTGATTTGGGGAAACTAATGCATATACTGGAAGACGTTGCAATGAAGAAAAGATGATCTGTGCTGTCTTTAATTGCTCCGTTAATGTGCAGTGGAAAAACCCAGGCTGCGAGGGGTTGTTTTGAGGTTTGGTCCCACTGGAGTGTCTCTATGTAAGCAGGTGCTCTACTGCGGCACGGTGGCCAACAACCCCAAAAGTCTGCTGCCTCTCATCCAACCTTCACTGAATAAACTGCATCGTGCAGCCCAGTGCTTTCTCCCTGTGTGTGTTTCTGTGTGGACTGACTTGCCCTGCATTGTGGAGTTGTTGGAGAGAATACAGGGAGGAAAAACTCAACAAGCGTCGTCTCTGCCTGCGTCTTGCAAACACAGCTGTTCCTGCGTCCCTGCGTCAACCCGCTCTGTCTGAACTCTTTCGCCCAGAATTCCCTTTGGCCAAACAAACCATCCTGGTCAACACAGCACTGGCCAGTTTATGCTGCTGTGCTAAACAATTATTAGTTTAGAGCTCAGAAGGCTGCTCTGGTGAGCACTGCCCTCTGTGATCTCTGTACCCACTATGCTTTTGTCAGGGATATCAGTATCAGATCATAAAATCCACCGCACATAAACACAATTTGCATCTAATCACAACATAATTAAATCAGAATGTAATGGTTTACATGTGTGGTTGTTTACGACTGTGTTTATTCATGCTTATTTTCAAGTTGTTCTCATAAATGGAGCTTCAAAAGGCTGTCGACTTTTATTGTGTTATTGTGGACGAGGAGGAAAAAGCCCACAGACCTGAAGGAGACCATGGCCCCATTGCCAGACTAATATAATGGCAGTTAACACTTCTACAAAACACTTATTCGTTCACATTTGTACGTGTTCGTACCATATTAACATTTCTACAATACATGTCATATGAAATTCACATAACACGTTTAACCTGACCTGACTTTTGTATTGGTGGTGGTCTTGCTGGAGAGAAGACTGCCAAGCCAGGGACTGCCGTTCAAGACTGCGTTTCAACATTTGTAAGTGTGACATCAGTGGATGTTTTTAAGGAGACTTGAGACAATTTCCAGCCAAGTTTGTGGTCAAAAAATGATATTTTTGACCAGAGGTTGGGACATCTCAAACTGTGTTTGTAGCCTAGAGCAGGTATCATACGACGAAACATGAACTTTTTCTAACCCTAACCTGGTATTTTTTGTACCTAATACTAACCAAATCATAACTGTGGTATTGTCACAAGATAGAAATTTGAACTGAACCTAGAGAAATGTAAAGCTGTAACATAAAGAAAGATACACACATAGAATTAAAGCTGCTGTAGGCAATGCTTTCTTTTTAGCTAACTTTCTGTCTTTGTATTAGCAATCCCCTCCCTCGTCTCTAGGTCACTGCATGAACACGCAGTGGGAATCACCGGACAAAGCAGCAAACAGGTGGATTCTGCTCTCAACACGTTCATCAGTAGACAGGACCGCCTCTTTATGTCTTTGTAGTTCTCTGTCCTGATTGGATAAAGTGGGCAGGAATATCAGAAAACTGCTACTTTTCTACTGCATGAGCAGTGGGAGGAGAGATATGGGCTACTGACCAAACACTCCATGACGGTGATGTTTTGTTATATAGAACTATTTAAAACTTTATTGTAAGAATATTTTACTTTTAGCAGCTTACACTCCATTTCTGGTTGTAACCGAAAGGTAGCTGAAAATGATCCACAGTGAGGACAGTTGGAACAAATACAACAGCTGTTGAAATGACTTGCATAAACTGAAACATAACACCATCTGTTTCAAAGTAAATTCGTAATGTTCAGCGGACAGGATAATCTGCTTCTCTACATATGTAGAACTTGTGTGATGAGCTACAGCTGTTCAAAGGCACTGCGACAATCCAGAAAATTGTACTGGACTCTAATTGGACAGTGAAAACATGTCATCACCTTTCTTTCCAGCTGATTCTTGTCTGACTTTTTGCCACTCGAAGACGAAGAGGAGCAGCAACCTCAGTCGTTTCACCAAATGCTCCACCGAACACTTCTTTTCGTGATTTAACTGCAGAGACCTTTGGTTCAACATCAGCATTCATACGAACCGTAGAGATGATTGAGAAGCTCAAGACTATGAGTTTTGTCCTCGGGAAACAATCTAGAGGGTCAGAGGTCAGGGGCATAAAGATCATGTCAGGACCTTTGCTGTCAGTGGTTATCTAGAATGACCTCAGTTGGCTCATCACAGCAACATCAATCACAACTCTTGTCAAGCACGATGTTACTCTACACAACTACGAAAGGGGACAATAGCACAAATTTGGATCATCAAACCAAAAATGTTGTGGTTTCACTGGAGCATATAATCTCTTTTCGTAGTTGGCTTTGTTGAGTTGCTGATTCTTGTGAGACTTTATACACCGAAAGCAGAGACCTGGACGTTCCATAGAAGAGTAGAATCTTGTATCTTTAAGCTCAGGCCATCTTTTGGCCATCTTATAAATTGGGTTTGGACTACAGAGGTTGTGCAGCTTTAGTAACGATCACTTTATAGTTCACTGAATGGAGTACTTGTTTGAAGCCTGAATTTAAACTGGCATCCATGTTTTTGTCTGTCTCCATCACTGAAGTGGTGCAGAATTTATTGGACAGTACAGTGCACTTAAGTTTCTAAGAGCATGAGACATTCCTTTATTTCTTGTCTTGGTTAAGTCTACAAGTCTGCTAACAATAAGGACTGATTCCAGGGTTCAATGCACCTTTTGTTTTGTTTGGCTTCACCTCGAAGACTGAAGGGCAAAAAATGAGCATGTTTTCTCTTCAAAAGGATGATTTGCGGGGCAGATCTTATCTTGCTGGATTTTCTTGCCACAGCAAATAGGCCTACTTGTACTTCAAAAAAGCAACTTCTGTTTTCAGGAGTTTTGCAACTACTTTGCCTTCGGTTGAACATTTCAAGTTCGAACTCGATGTTCTACCTCTCCTTTCAGGATACCTGCTTGAAATTCAGACCGAGGTTAAAGCAGCTCTCTGCACGGCTATAATTAGGTGGAGCGGTTTCCAGTCGTAAATGCATAACACAAAGAAGACTGCTGTCTGTCTGCGTGACCTGAGAGGGCAGTGAAAACATCTGGATGGTGGACTTCACCGGCAGAAAAAGAAGCATGCTGTCTTTCCTTGCAAGGAAACAGCAATATTTATCATAGGATGGATATTTATGACCATCAGCAGTGCTCACTTCCTCACCTATCATAAGAGATTATAGTTGAATATAATGGCTTAAGAGTTCACATAATTTCTTGCAGTCTTGATACAGTCAGAAAGTTTGTAAAGAAAAAAATCCCTGACTGACGTGAAGTGAACCTTTGTCAGGTGTCATCTCACTGTTGGAAATCTTTCAAGCCATGTTTCCTGCCTTACTACTGAGCACCAGAAGCACTGACAGCAGTGGATTAATATCATTCACCCCTGAACTACTGTACAAGGGTTTTAATTTTCTGGCACGAAATGTTGATCTAATGTTTCTGTTCTATCTCAATCAGTAATAACTTTTTTCTTCACTTCTCGGTCTACTTATTCCCTCATTATAAGGCTGTAGCAGGATAGTAATTGGGCCTATTCTCAAATATATGTCACTTTAACTTGCTCTTAGTCCTGGAAATGTATTTAAAATTATCCTCTAACCACCCCATGTCGGAAAACACAATGGGTCCACGTCATATAGACTTAAATCAGATAAATGACCACTAAACATTTTTTTTCCTGAGGAAATATCCAGGCACCTGGCTGAAGAAATTACAGTTCCCATTTACAGTTTTCTTATTTACACTAACTCTGTGCATATTTGTGTCAAAAAATATTTCTAGATGGAAAACAACCGAAAGAGCACAACGCATAAAACTGCATAAACTTAGATCGTTTCCAAGTTTAGGGCTTTAAAAACTGTTTTAAACTATACATTACTTGATTTTAAGTCTCCTTGGCTACGTGATACATCAATCATCTGGAGGCTGGCGTGTATGTTGCTCAGGAGACAGGAGAAAGAAGAGAGTGGATCACTTGTCTACACAATCACTGTGGCTGTTGTAGGCTCTTTTGTCAAAATGTTATCATGGAATACTGTGTTTTAGACTAAATATGTTACTGAATGGATCTAGTTCAGCTTAGCTGTGTTTGTAAAGTTTGGTGAACTAGGCGGTGACTTTTAACAGGTCTGACACTACAGTATATCTCTTTAGAGATTTGCCCTTGCTGTGAAGTCTCGGCAGTAACTTCAGTCCTCTTTGAAATCAAACAAAAACAAATACAAGTAATGTTTCAATGTAGTAAATACAGACCATTTCTCCAGGTCATGTGATTTTCAGTAATTTCACTCTCCAAGAGTGCAAATAAGCCCAGAGGTGGAAAGCTTTAAAGCCTCAGCTTATAAAGTTGAATCTTAGACAATAGCAAGAAAGTGTCCTCGACTGCCGTCTGGGAAATATTTTCCGTTGTTATTGTGTGTCTGCACAGTACTGCTTTGAAAATGTGAGCGACCACATTATTCTTTTATTTAATTCTCAGAATGTTTACAGAGATAGTTTTCAAAGAATCTGCACTGTTTACCATTCTCTTGTTTCATGTGGCGCACATCGTCGAGGTTCAGAAGTTCTCTTTGCTTTAATGTAAGATTTCAAAACTTGGACTGATGCAAATTTGAGTTTAATAACCTCTGATTTGATGATGACGTTTCTCCCCGCTCTTACCTCGGTGCCTTTCCAGACGAGCATAATCCAATAATACTGCAGCAGAGCTAAACCCTTCATGCCCTTCAGCAGTGAGGAAGAATCAAGCAGGTTTGCGGCCAGCATTTGGAGTTTGCGCAATGTTTTTACTCAAGCAGATATCCGAGGATGTTTTGAGACGTTTGGCAGCCGCCTGGTTCTAATATAGAGAGTTTGCATATTGTTGAGGAAAAGAACAACGTCATTAGCATCTGGACTCATTCCACCCAGGATGTGGGGGTGACATTGACAGCTGGGAGCAAGTGTTCAGCATTTAACACCGATCGCTGTGCTCTCTGCTGAGCTGACAGATCAATAGACTGCTGGCGCAGCAGGCCTTTGGGAAGGAAACCGACATCATAGCAGTGTCACTGTTGAACCTCTTAACGGCGAAACCTGAGTATGACAAGGAGCCCATTTTCAGCTCTCTCATGTTCCTGTTTAATAGTCTAATTAACTGTTTGAGTGGCTGTGACAATGAGTGGTGGGTTGCTCTGTGATCTGAGGTGCGAGAAATCAATGACTTCAATGATTTGACCCTTATAGTCACTTCTGTTCAAAACCAAACTGTTAGCCCATCCAAGGCTAATTATTTGACAGTTCAGATATATATGATCGTGCAGGTAGTACAGTCACCTAACAAGACACTTTCAAACTAATAACACTTGACAGCCTGAGACACTGAAGGTTTCACCCGCCTAATATCTACGCTGTTAGTCCTGTTCAAAGGAAATCTGGCCTTGCTTGTTACAACATGCTGTGCTCTTTTTGCAGTGACAAAGTGAGCAGGATCTCATGGAGCATTTTTTTGTTTACAGAATAAATACCCATCATGCACATGCTTCCAGTCATGTTTTTGTTTCCAAGTCTCCTTCCACAGGATGAAATAGTAGACAGATCTTACCTCCTTCCTTCTAATCCTTCCTCTCTGTGATGGGCAAGTTAAACTCAGATCAGTTTTCATTCTTGAATTTTCATCCAAGAAAGTGACAGCGACGACTGGTTGTAGCGCACAGAGCAGGAAGGTAAAGTCAGTTGAGAGCATCAAGTAGAGGAGGATGCAGCTCTGCAGCTTTCCCTCTGATGTGGTTGATGAGGACAACACAGACAGATGAACATTCTTACACATGAATGGATTATGAGACTACATGAGCACCTGGGCACAGACACTAAAACGTCCCCCGCCTGAGCAATATTTTGAAGGTTAGCCTGAAGTGTTACTGCTTTAAAGCTCAGTATTTGGTTCTGTAGATGAAAAGGAGGCTGTCCAACTCCTTTCCTGCCACATTAGATCTATACTGACACTCCTCATCCAGGATAGCTTTCTCAAAAACCCAACCCATTTGTCAGAAGTAATATTGCCAGTGTAATTTTCTGCATGGATATGCTGAACGTTGAGTTTCTTTAGGTGCAATGTCAATTTTTCAGTTTCAACTTGTAGAGAGAGAGACTTATAGAGTCAGGAAAAGGTCATAGTTTGGTTTACCTGGTTCTGTTGCCACAAACATGACTGGACATTGTGCGGACATGTCGTCAAAGAAACCTGGTTCTTGGCTACATTAAAAATATCCTGTGGCTTTTTTGCGATAACAAATGCCACAGCTGTCACAAGACCACATGTATTTCATGCACGTGTAATCTGAACATTATATGACACCTATTCCAGAGATGTTTTGATATGATTCGCATTAATTTGTGAACTTTATTTTAATTAAATCAGGAGCAAATAAATTTAGGTTCAGATAAAGTGCCTGTCCTTGGGTTGTAGAAATAAACCAGAGAGCACCCAGAGAAAGACAAACAAATACAGAGGTAAAATATTCAAACTATTTACATAAAAGCTGAAAATAAATCTACGTTCTTTACATTTCCCTTGTGATGGATTGGGCTTCCTTTAAATATGTTCCTTTAAAAATGTCCCATTGCTACAGCAGTTGAGAGGAATTTTTAAGAAAGCACGAATGATCAATCTTCAGAACGGTGTTCCCACTCTTGTGGTGGTGGAGGGGAGGTTAAAAGATGGATTTCTTTCTCTGTTTGTGTAGCAATTCAGTCACAAACATATGAAAACAAACTAATTAGCTAGAAAGAGAAAGGATTTCCTTACGATGAACATCATCAGTTATATTGAGTCATTGCAGCCGCTCTGAGCTCCTGTGCTGCTGCCCCCTCGTCCCTCATCACATCTGTGTCTACATGCCTGACAACGTCCCGGTCATCAAGGTGAACTCTCTATAAACCAGCGATGCTCTTTATATCAAGGTTTCTCTCATAAGATGGACAGCTCCTGTTTACTTCTGACTGATGCCACTTAGTTTTCGTTACATCCAAAATGGTTGTGATAGTTACATTCAATTTAAATCCTCACTTTATTGAGCAGAGCCTTTTCTCCATTCAAGTTAACATGACAAATACTTGAAACTTACCTCTCAGGAGTCAACAGATGGGTTTCTGAGCAGGCATTGTGCGCCCTCTGCTGACAGTCACAGCACCCTTCAGCTCAGCGTCTGAGTCAAACACACCTGTCACCTTTGAAAATCAGCTCATTTGTTCACGCTTGCCTATTTGTGTTTTTCTATTTTCTGTGTATGTCCATGTTTTGTGTCTACATATACAGCGTGTCTTGCATTATTGTCTCTCAAATGTGCAATATACTGTCTCTGCTCTTGGAAAGAGCTATATAAATATACTTAATTACTCTAGGTATGGTTTAGGGCTGTAATGTGGCAGTTATTTTATTATTAATTATTAATTAATATATTAATTCTTTAGTCTATAAAGGCAAAAACAAAACAAAAAAGGTGACAAATTTCTCAAGAGACCAAAGTCATTTAAAAATGTTTGTTTTGTCCAACCAACAGTCCCAAACTGAAAGACTCTTCAAGACTTTATTTACTATCCGAAGTGACAAAGACCAGCAGCAGGTCCTTACATTTTGGAATCTGGAACCATCAAATGTTTGAAAAAATTGTGAAACAATGAATAGATGATTTTTTTTTCAAACAAAGGTATTGATTTATCGACTAATCGTTGCAGCTCTACTATAGTTAATAATAATCAAAACATCATTTTGGTGGGTCCAAGTTTTTTTCCAACTTCACTTGTATATGTGTGTACAGTCTGTGTCCAGATGTTTGTGTGTGTGTGTCTGTTTGTGTTCTGTCTGCGCTCCCCCCGTTGTTGCATCCTGAGGTTTTTCTTGGTATGGACAGGTGCCCCTGGTCTGCTGTGGACACACTGGCATCATCGCCATGTCTGTACACCTCAGTGCCAGTCTGTGGGGGCAGCAGGCGTGCTGCTTGAAGGAGCTGTGATACAGACAGACATCAGTAAAGGCATTTAGCACATGAGGGCCCACTGTCAATCCACAATCTCATGCAAGCTTTAAACTGTTGTGATTGGGTGATTTGTGTGTGCTCACATGAACTGTGAGAGATGACGGAGGTAAAGTTTGTGGGTGGAGCTTTTTGCTCATTTTGCTGATCTTGAGTCAGGTCATCGCCTGAAGGAAGAGGAGAACCTGGAACAGAATTAGAGTTTAATATACATACTATATTACTATGTGATACTGTAGCAGTGATTCCTACCCTGTCCTGTGTTGGCTCCTTCCCCGAGCAGCATCTCCTGCATCAGGTTGTCCATTTGGGCCTCACCCAGCAGCTGTGCAAAGTGAAGAGTCTCCACCATCTGCCAGGCCACACTCTGCAGGGCAGGCAGGATCAGCAGGAGCTCCCCAAACCTTCCCCGCCGCTCACAGGTTGCCTCTTCGAGCAGCAGCTGGGCCTGGAAACGCAGATGTCGAACCACCTGAGGACTCTTCAAACCTGGACACTCTGTGAGGCAAAGGTAAGAGGACATATACTGAAGATGAGAGGGTACTCTGTTTCATCAGGGAGAGGTTAACATCAACATAGGACTTTCGTAAGACTTCTTTAAATTTGGGTTCCCTGCAACACGCCAGCACCAACCACTGCTTCTGTCCTTACAGCCCCGTCTAAAACTGACCGAACATAATCAATATTTTGTTTATTTCAAGGACTCAGTGATTAAAACAAATGAGAAATAAACCCAAAATAAGAGCACAGTAAGGACATTCTCTGAAAAAATCTAATATCGTTCTCACATTTTCTCATTATCATTAAGGAAAAGCCTCAGTACTAGTTTTGAAAATCTGAGCAGAGCTTTCCTGTCTCCCTGTTTAGGTCACCATCTCTCTACAGGTCGTAAATGAATACATAGATTAAGTTGTCTGGTATGGTGCACCATTCATCTGACAGATTTGATTATTCATTTAAAGACTATGAAAGAAAGTCTTTGTATGTCGAGGAGTCACAGAACAACATGATATAATTGGTAGGGATAAGCCAATTATCAGAGCCGCCATTCAGTATTGTACTATTTCCGATAAAATAATCACAATTTGCATATTATCAACACTGGATAATCTAAATCACCTGAAATACTAGTTAGATACTTCCCATCACTGATTATTATAAGATTTTTCAATTTAACTTCAAATGTATGTCAGTTACAAATATCTGTTATCAGTTGTCTTATTAATTACTAATAATTGTATCGCTCTCAGTTCATAAAATAACATGTCTTTCAATCCTTAATAATGGGCAAAATATAATATAATACAGTTGTGTTGTTTACCGTAAGATTGTAGTGAAAACAAATAACTTTTTCAGGGGATGATTGAAAAGATTATTATTGATTATCATAAATCCAGGTTATGGAAACAATCTTTTCTGGGCTTTTGGGGAGAGTTGAATCAGAAGTCAGTCCTGCTTCTGCTGCTCCTGCTTCAGGTAAATGGGCCATAAAACTCAGCGGGCAGCTCCGACTGCTGACTGCCAAAGACTTTCACCACATCCTGATATTATGAGAGAAACTCCACACTAAAAGCCAGACCACTCAGACTAAACTACAGATGCAGAGGGCCACGAAAATAAACTGATGCAAACCGAGAACATCAAAGAGAGTTATTCTTTGTCTGGTGCAATGGATGAGGTCAAGTGGCAGAAGGAGAGAAATTATAACCCACAGTGCCCCTCTCGTGGACCGACCTGGGGCGAAGAAGACGACGGTTCTGAGGCAAGCGAACTCTGTGTCTGCGATGTCCAGCTCTCGGAGAGGTTTGACCAGCTCCTCTTGGATTCTGAAAGCCAGTCTGGAAACCTCGATGTCTGCACCTCTCAGGGGGATCACAGAGTCGTTACCTGCTCAAGAAAACATAAACAAATCCATTCGTGTGCAAGATGCTTTAGCTTGAAGATTACATGAGTACAACAGTTGGATAAAATGTTCCAAAGATTTCAATAATATTGTTTATCGCAATTATTTCCTGGGACAGCATTTCAATCGAAAACGGTAGTGATCATGACAGGCCTACTGCACACAGCTGAATGATGAAAGATGAAAGCACAATCAGTAGAAGGTCTTATCTGTCCTACCTAGAAGAATTAGATTCTGATAGGGTAGAGAGCGTCTGGCTGCCCCCAGGATAAGATGTTCTGCAGAGTGGGTTTGCAACAGGGTTATCTGCACACAGACATACTCAGGCTTCATATCACATGTAGCTGAAAAATGCAAATGGATCAACCAAAACATCGATCTGGAGAGACGGATGCAATATGAATCAAAGTACAACGTGAGCCCCTTCATTACCCTGTCTTCTACTGGGAGGCTACAAAACTCCGGGATGTGCTTCGCCCACTCCACCAGCAGGAGGAGTTGCTGCTTCATGGACTCGAACATGACTCCCACGCTGGCTGTCTTCTTGGTGTTGATGTCATGACTCCTAGGTGAGACCAGAGCTGGCGACTGAGAGCGGCAAAGCATAATGTGAGTTCACAGTGGTCTCAGGTGATACCGCAATGTGGGAATGAACCTCTAGATAAGGTGTGTGATTGTGTACGAGGGAGGTGATGATGTTGTTAGGTGTATGAGGTGCTTCGGCACTCGGAGAGCTGTGAAGGTTCGATCAAGACGATGCATGCTCGTGGATGAATAATGCTGGATGGAGACCACATGATGACCATTTTGAAAAAAAAAAGAAAAAAGGAACCAACGCCTGAAGTAGCTCATTTGCCAGTCATCTTGTTCCTTTTCACGTACTAATGCATATATCTGGTTGTTATTATGCATTTGAAGGTAATTGAATATCAGCGCAGAATCCCAGACCAAGTGGTGCAATTAAATGGGCTATGATTAGACGGGGTCCCTCGGCAATTTTGTCATTTCTGAGGAGTAACTGAATCCAGCCCAAGAATTTAATGCCTGCCTGTCTAAAATGTAAACCTATATCCTCTCTGTCTCTGGCCTCCATCTACATGATTTCCAGAAGTAGGAAAGGGATCCATTTCTGTCACAGAACTTTGTATGAGATGTTAAGCAGCGGCGTGTTACCTGTTGCACACTGGCCTCTGCTCGCAGCAGCACACTGATGGACAGACTGCCCACTGTCTGTGCCTTGGCTCTGTGGTTGCTGATGCAGTCTCTCTCATTCTGCACAGCTGGAGATTAAAGAGAAGAAAGAGCCATCAGAGAAGTTTCTTGGCTTCTCCACACCAAACCGCTGCTCCCCGCTCACCCCGACTGCAAACAGACGGACCTACTATACTCTTTGCCTCGATCCTCTGTGACACTAAAGTTGCAGTTCACGCAGATATAAGCCGTGCCAAATGGTGCCTTTTCTTGCACATGTTGCCGAAATGAGACATAAACAAAATCAGCTTTCTTTCAAGAGTCTCCTGAAGTCTCCTTCTATTGAAGATTCAAGTGTATTTGTTTCAATAATTTTAGAGTTGATGCGGTTTGATGTGGTATAATTGGGGTAGAAAGGTGCATCTTGGATGCTGTCTTGAAATGTTAAAACAATAAAGAAAACATCATTTAATTTACATTTTGGTCTTACAAATGTTGACTAAAGAGTAAAAAGTAGAGACGAGAAATCTTATTGATCACTGTCATGGAAAGAATCTGTAACTTTATCTCTCCCTTTCCTCCTTTCTATGACTTATCTACTTTCTCCCCAAAAAGAAAAAAAGCAGAAGTGAAGACAGAAATAAGGACACAAATATGGATAAAAACCCTTTCTGAAAGACCCTTTAATGTATGAAGTACACTGAAACAAAGTTGTAGAAGGTAAAGTTTCACTCATATTTTGTGGACCCATCTTAATTTGAAATTCTAATGTTGAGACTGGCTTTTTATATTTGCTGCTGACAATAAGAAAAAGGGGGTGTGGATGCCTGGATGCTTGATGGTGGATTATGTTTAGCAGAGGAGATGTCATCGCATGTTGATGACCCCTCTGTGAGAGTCATTAGAAACAGAGCAATCTGGACGGCCTCAGACTGATTCCAATATGGCTCTACAAAGTCAGACAACAGGAGCGGGTGTCAGAGTAATCAGTCATCAGAGCTGTCCTCTCAGCAGCCAATCAGGAGCGTATTAATCAATCTAGAGGAGGAAAAGGTGCAGGGAGCTCCCTCTGTGCTTCGCTGACATGGACCTGCATGATAATGTCCAAAATGGATCTTCTGCAGTGTCTCTGCATGTTTTTTTTAGTGACATAAACATTTAAATTAGTGGCCCTGGCTTTCACTTCAGGGGGTTGTGAGCAACATCGTTGCAGCAAAACTGCACAGCAAATATTTGCCTATGCTCAGCCATGTTAATTATTTATGTGTGGAGACTATTCATGGCTCCTCCGATCTCATCTCTCACCACATCTCTTCTCCCTGCTTATCAGTGAAAGATAAGACTAAATGTGTACAGATTGCACATAAACATAAACACTGCACTGCTCACTCACTGCTCCCTTGTTTTTCCCCAGAAATATGGCATGATGTTTTAATGCAAACTATTAACTGCAAAATTAAAAGTTTTGAAAACACAGTATCTCAACTTTGCATGCAGGTTATTGTGTGTTCTTTACATTTACAAATTGAAACACTGACAGTGCACTGTTTTAAACTGATTACCTGAGACCATAGGAACATTAAATCTGACCTTCTTTTCTCATTCCAGCCTTGAAGCACTTTTGTAGTCTGCAGTAACGACACTGGTTCCTTTTGTCTCTGTCCACAACACATTGTCTGCTGAACCTGAAAAAGATGTGCAGAATTAAACACAGATTCTCATCCACACATAGGCTACATAAATACATACACACTTTTAATACAGCTGTGTTACTATGGTGAAATAGTCTTGAACTGATTATGTATGGCACTGTAGCTTTACTTGAATCAAAACTGATGCAGTATGGAGGACTGAAACTGAATTAAAAACAATTGAATAAATTGTATCTTATTAAATACACCTAATAAATTACTTAAAGTAATTGAAGGCAAAAATGAATTTATAAAATGTGTCATAAATTGATATTTTTGGTGTTTGCTTCTGTAATTATTTACGTTTGTATTGATCAATTTCCCATTGTATTTATTTATGAATCCATATTTAAGTTTATTATTTTTTTATTTTGATATTTATTTTGGCATGCTTTTTTGCATTTTGCAAGATAATACCTACATAAATACATTAATAAATTACAAAAGGATACATTAATAGATAAAATATTAAAACAAATTAAATAATAGGTGAATAAATTCAAAGGTAAATACAAATGAAAAAGAAATAAATTGGTATTTCCGTTTTTTAGTATAATTTTTTATTGCATTTAATGACATACTTACCTATCTATTCAGTTTCAGCCCATAAAGCAGCAGAACCAAGCATAATCTTTTTAAAATATCCAATGTGTTCTTCTTCCTTCCATCCCAAAACCTGGTGCACATTACCCATAATGCAAATGCAAATAGTTCAGTTAAAGGTTCTGGTGTGTTATGCTTGTAATGGTTCATGTAGCCTTGACATGCTAGCTTCAAGCATAGATGAGGAGCGGGCTACACAGGTCAGGTGATGACTTCTTTCCAACTTCACACCCCCAGATAGATTTTGTTTTAATTTTCACAGTTGAGGTCTTCACACCCAGATGTTGTGACTCAAGTGAGATCATTTGAGTAACTGTTATTCTCATATGCAACACCAAAGAGCTGTGAACAGACAGAACTCCCTATGTTAAATCAGTGAAGCTCTGAGTTAGACACACTGTATGAGGCAAGCCTAAACATGACTGTTGCAGAGTGTTGCTCAATCAACTGCTCATAACAGAAAGTAAGACCCTACACCTATATTTCACCTTAGGCTCTGTCATCATATACATGTTATTGTCTCCATGCCTGAACTGGCATGGAGGCCATGGTCTGTTGCTGGGTGAGGTTTCTTCTATGATAGCTTTTGCCCTTCTGTACAATGTGTGATAACTCAAACACCACAGAATAATTTCTCACTTCAACTTGAATAAAGATCTTTTTTTTTTAACTTAACCTCATTGTTATTGCTCCTGTTGAGCATTGCCTCCTACAAAGAGTTTGTTGGATATTAAGATGTATATCAAATACAATGCTGTTTAATATTGATCTTTTGTAGTGAGGAGGATCTACTCACCTACAGTTGTAAGTGTGGCTGTTGCGAATGCTCCTCCTGAAGAAGCCCTTGCAGCCGTCACAGCTGGACGCACCATAATGTTTACCTGTGGCTCTGTCTGCACATATGGAGCACTGAGGCCTACCTCCATCAGGCAGTGACCTCAGTGATGTGGGTGC
>OMLP01022619.1:5641-52633 GCA_900302685.1 Spondyliosoma cantharus | reverse complement strand
AGCCACAGGAGCTCATTCCGCAACAGACTGATCCATCTACACTGCACTTCTAGATTTCAATTTCAATTTAATTTCACTTATAGAGCACCAAAACAATATACATGTCTCATGGCGCTTTACAGAGTGTTAAACAGATGTGGTTGTAGATGTGTAGATGTGGTTTATACCTTGGATTATGGCACAAGGGATTGTAACAGCTTATCCTGTGTATTAATGAATGATATTCAGGGGCTTTTTGTAATAAAAGCATTTCCAATTCAATAAAGTACCTTCTAATTCTGATCAATCCACTCAAGTGCTTAAGGAAAATAACACTACATCAACATTAACTACATGATAACTGCTTTTGATAACCATTGTTCAAATCAATACAATACTTTCTGCCCTGCAGGCTAACAGACACTGAGTGTAGGGGGTAGGGCTTATCTAAATGAGATGCAAATGAGCAACATTGTGTTGACTAGCCAGGAGGTGAATTTCCTAGGGTGAGATTTGGACATTTTCTCGGGCTGTTTTCTCCCTTAAGAGTTTTGAGATGTGCATACATTCAAATGGCCACAACTTCTTCAAATATTATCGGGAGACTTGTTGCTGGTTTTCTCATGGCTGGTCACATATGTCCCCTGTGTTATTGGTAGATAACTATTTAATATTATTTTGAGATGCATAGATGCATGCTTTCGATATTCATCAGGTGTAATTTGGCAGTCAGTGCTGGTAGGTGTGTTTCAGTAGGAACCTTCTTTGGGGATTTAGTTGAATTAGCCCATCTTTGTTGCCACACTGCACAACAGTATTCAAGTATTTAGCTCCAGCAGTGACTTGAACATATCTGTCCATCCCAGCTCTGTCCATCCCAGCTCGTCGATTAGCCTGGATGCACACATTTTCCCACTGTCACTCGCTGTATTTTCTCCTGGCTCACTTTCTTATATTTCTCCCTGAAATTAGCAGGAGTAACGGGGTGATCACAGTTGTCTAGCACTGCTTTATTCGGATCATCCTGCCTTCTTTCATCCACTCCCACACATCCCTTTCACTATTCAGATTCAATTTGTATGGCTCTAACCCACCGGTGACGCCAATCAGGTTAGGTCTGGCGATCACAGAGTGAGGCTATTGAGTGGAAGCTGGGAATAGCACCAAACAATCGATAGGCTAGCAGTGAAATTCAAGACGAGGAATGACATGCATAGCAAATGCAGTTGGTGCTTTGGGGTACCAGGAGGCACTGAGGCAGTAAGGCAGCAGGTTAGGACCTCATATATATTATTGCTCAGGTGTGCCATTTTATGATATGGCTCATAGAGGAAAAACAGCACATGTGAGTAGATTTGTGGGTTTTTGCTGCTGGTAAGAACAAGTATTGACTTTAATATTAGCTAGAAGTGAACACATATCCATAAAAGAATCTCTAAGTGAGAAATGAGAGATATAACCAGTTTAGACCTGAAGGGGTTTTGATCGGGTAGCACAGAGAGGAATGAAAGGGACTCTACCCCTCAGCCATAATTCACCTTCATAGCTCCCATAAACCAGGAAATGTTCCAATATAAAAAAGGGAAATTGATTTGCAAATCTGGAAAACTGTAGCCAGAGATGTCCCTACAATGCTGTGGAAACTCCAGCCACACACTTTGAAGACACATATAAGCACATCGCTGAGCTGACCCGTTGCCTCCCTCGTTGAACTCCCTCTTGACCCCATGTTCCACTATATCAAACCTAGTATTTTCTTTTCTGTCTCTGTCTCTCTGCCTACCTTTCTCTTTCATCTCACATCTTCTTTTATTTACCATGTATCATTTTTGCGTTGGCCTGACCCGGGACTGTGTCAGCTGCTGATTTGAGACATCAATTATTTAGCTAAGCGCAACAGAGTTCTGGCCAAAAGTCCTCACTTCAACTGCCGCCACTGACCCAACTCAGAAGCTGCCTAGTGAATTATTCACCAGTGCCCTCTCTTCCCCTTGGCTGCGGACCTACAGAGCTACTTCACTTTTGGACCTCGTTGGTTTTCAGCCGAAGGTGGCAAATAAAGCCTTAGCTAATGCACACACTACTGCAGGTTCGTTCTGGTCTCAGTTCCATAGGGGATTTATGTTGCTTCCATTAGGCCTTCTGGCAAAGAGGTAGAATAATCTTATGGACTGAAAATGATTCACTTCAAGGTGCAACACTGGTGCTTGAGGGGAGTGACCAGGTGGAAACAGGTACAGCAATGCCATAACATTGATTGCTCATGGAAGAGACATAGCTGGATCATAGGACTGATAAATTATCAGTGAGTAGCTTTGGAGCTGTAGGAGGTGATGAAAAAAAGGAAAGAATGAAAAGCATATTTTGAATTGAACCTTTGTAAAACAGTATCTGGAGATTAGAGAAAAAAGCAAAGTTGTACATAACCTTTCCGGGGGCAGGCTATCCTGGGAGGCTTTGACTATAATGTCTGATTATTCTTTAAAGCCAAATCAGCTCTTGCATAGAAAAAAGCTGAGTTTTCAAGTCCCGGTGCACAGGTGACAGCATGGTCAAAGAGCACAGATGGCTGGTGAAGGGATGTGTGGCTGGTGGGAGATGTCTGAGTTTACAGTTTGAGTCAATATGGAGCATAACAGAGTGTGCAGTGCGGCCTCTTTATATTGTAAATGTGGGAGACTGATCTTTGAATTTCCCCAGGTCTCAACTGCTGTGAGGCTCCCTGAGGCTGTGGAGCTAGAACAACACACATGCACACATACTCACACAGTCAGACTGCATGACTACACCCACCCACCATGTAGCGTGCTCAGATTTTCTTCCTCTGAAGCACATACAACATGCCCACTCATTCCCAATATAGCTGCATCAGGCCTATTATTTCAAAATTAGACTCATTCATTCTGTGTTTCCTGTTGAACACAATTCTATGACAATCACTTCCAACATACAGATACAAAACAACCTAGATCTGTGTTATTTAAAGGTCCCGTATTATGAAAAACATGTTTTCTCTGGTCTCTACATGTTTAAACTGGTCTTCCCTGAGCCTGCCAACTCCCAGAATGAGGAAAACAAGCGATTCCTGCATGGTCTCTGCAGCCCACCCACTGGTAAAATGGCGCTCCTACAGGCTGGTCGGATTCAGCTCCTGTCGTTACGTAACCAAAGGAGTCATTTTCATAGGTCGGCCTCTGGTCCTCTGTGCGGTGATAGGAGATATCCGAGAGGGCGGCGTTCATCCCCGAGGTGAAGTTTGATGTGTCCAGCGGTGCGATAGCAGTGTTTAGCAATGTCGTCGCTCAGAGTTAGACACGCATATTGCTCTGTTGTTGGTTGTAAAAATAAACATCAGTATATATTCTGTCCCAGCTACAGAAGAGACAGTGGTTGTGTTTAATTTTTAACGACAACGTGCCGCCTACGGTTCCTGTAAGTTTGTGTGTGTGCTAACCACTTCACATCGGACTGCTTCAGTAACAAGGGTCAGTACAAAGCTGGCTTTGCCTCGACACTGACCCTCGTAAAAGGATCAGTACAGAACATACTGGACCCAGCAACTGCACCCGAGCCACAGGTAAGTGTCTCCGCGGTTTGATAGTTGGTTTTACAGTTGCCTACGAGTATGGTGAAGTCAGCTGGAAATTGGCTAACTAGCTAGCTCCGCTTCGGTCCACTATGCAATGGTGTTTGAAGCAAGTTTAATGTTAATAATATTACGATGGAGTTTGGTTGTCACAGTAAAAAGTCTGGAAACGTGCAGACTGGAGACAGAGACGATGCGAACAGTGTCCAAGAGTTTGGAGACTGTGTTGGAGACGAGCAAAGCTTTCGCTAGCTGTTAGCCATTAGCCACATGGTAGTAACTGTAACAACACATACGAGCAAACTAACATCATTCAGACACACTAACCATTCTGAAACGTCCTGCTGCAGCTGCAGAGTCTGTATTTCTTCAGGAGCCTCTCCTTCTGGGTCCGATCCTGGGTCAAACTTGTATGGTTGAACGAAAGCATCTCCGTGAGCCACAGGGATACATCCACCGTAAACATTAGCGCATGCTACCGGCTAGCGTAAGAGGCACCGTCTTCCTGAGGGATGTGTAGCACGCGAGGCCATTGGGCAAGGCTCTCCAAGTAGGCGTCGACAGATGGAGCTCATTAGCATTTAAAGGTGCAGGCACAGAAACAGCCTGCTCTCAGGCGAGCTCAGCAGAGCTCATTTGAGCAACTTTTAGACAGCTGAAATTCAGGACCATGGATGGGTTTGGGGCAATGCATATCGAATACAGTGTTGTTGGACCTTTGACAGCTGTGTGAAATTGATGAAAAACAGTATAATATGAGACCTTTAATGAAACAATGAAAATGTAAGGATCAACAAGCACTTGCTATGGAGAGCAAAAAAAGCACATGTCTGCCACCACTGAAGTTATGAAATGAGTTTCCATTACATAAAGGTACAGGTGCTTGCTTGCTAATCATTGTGTCTTTAGACAAGCTGTTAAAGTTCAGATTTGTTTTCATGCCACTGCAGCACAGTAGTGGAACAGGGAGCTTTCAAGCTGAGCATCAATTAAGGACACAGGCAAGGAAGAAGTCCAAGTTAGCATTTAGATCCTGACACCTCCTCAGCATATCTTCTCAAAAGAAAATGGGAACCCAAATGAAATGAATAGGAAGCAAGAGAGTTCAAATCAATGGGGAACTGATTCAGCAAGCGTGTTTATCACAGGATTTGGCAACAAGGAAATTGGAAGCACAGGTGTTCTGCTTATTAGAAAAGTACTACTTCCTACAAGCCCATCCCATATAGATCTCTTTCTGTCTTTTTGTGTGTGTGTGTGTGTGTGTGTGTGTGTTGTACTTTGGCCCTTAAAGGTTGTTGAGGATCTGTTTTGTATTCTAATCCAGACCTGTAATATATGGGCTGAGTGTAGTCATTGACCCACTCAGAAACTACTCACATAGGAAGACCAACAAAGGCAAAACCTTTTCCCAACCCTTCTACAAATATTTGCCCACTGACTCTACCAGAACATACAAGCTGTTGAAAGTGGACTCTTCATTATCCTGCTTCTTCCAGCCTCAATGGACACCAAACGGAGTGCTTGGCGAGCATTGATTTTACTGGCAAACACAGCTGGCCAGTGTTGGCTACACTCATCACCAATATTGAGCGTGTTATTAGCTTCCCCTGACTGATGCCATCACAGGTATAAACGATTATTGGATTGCTGGAGAAGCAATTGGTACCATGTGTGGAGGAAAAGACAGTCATCCATGGAGGTTTTAATGGCATCCTAACATGACAAAGATAGAGGGAGGAAACGGAGAATGAGCTGCAGTGAGGAGGAAATACACAGTCACGAATGAATACTAAATGTGTTGTTTCCCTCCCAATTTCTAATTGCATTATACAACTTGGGGTTGTATACTAAGGGATTTGTGACGTGTCTGGCAATAAAAAGTAGATACTTGTCTTTCCATCTCTTTTATTTCCCTCCAAAGACGCACTCTCCTCTGCTCACAAGGACAATGTGGTTCCCCAGAGCGAAGACTTCCATGTCTGTCAGTGCGTTAAATGCGAGGGTAGACAGCACAGTGGTACTCTTCGATTTGGCTGAGGTCGTCCTATTGTTGTCGGCAGCGTAGCTACATGCCAGATGGGCCAGGCCCCTCTCCGAAATTAGCAAAGCAGTCGTCCTTGGTGGCATCGGCTGCCTTTCACCAACACACTCATCTTTTCTTTCCAAACACGTTGTAGTGCAATAGATTGGGGACAAATGATTAGCTGGGTCTTATTGAATTAGCTCAGAGTAATCGCTGTTATATTGTTTAAGTGTTTTCTCTTTGGAGTAGATAGAGTGTTGCAGATTAAGTGTGTCAGTGTGGGTGTGTGTTTGTTGCTTGTGTGCATGGGCACACTGCATACTTGATTCTACGAGCACTTGCTTGAGAGGTTGGAAAGTCAGTACCAACATTTTAGCAGTTTTAGTCTCGAGGAGTCTCGAGGAGCCTCGAGGCAATGATTTGCCGCTGATGCTTAATATTTTAGAACACACCATTTACTTGTCAAAAAGTCAAAAAAATCATATGGTTCTTTAGAAATTTGTCTCAACAGGAAAGAAAAAGTGTTTTGGCCATGGGAAAGTAACTCTGCATTGAAACAAATGCAAATTGAGGCAAATTTGTCTGCAGTTTTCACAAACTGACAGCCCTGAAACTGTAAGTATAGAAGGAAATAACTGACTGAACACTGACATCTTCAAACCATTTATTAATCGTTTGATTGCTATGATTTTTAAAGACATACGGTAGTGTATTTCTCCCAACCTATGGACCAGATTTAAATTGATGCAATGATTCTGAACAATGTAGAGGCGCTCTGTGACAGCTTTTCAACTTTCCCTCTCCTCTATCATTTCCCTGCGCTATTGTTGTGTGGTAGTGGTAGCAACATGGCTATCACTAGCAGTCTGGCTACTGTCCACAGGAAAAAAAACAACCATAAGACTCCCAATTTGACCTAGAAACCCAGCTCTCAGTGCTATGAAAAGGCAGACTAAAACCCTTGATTTTATTAACAAGTCGACAGAATGCTGGTTTTGATCCAGCGCTGACCGTTCATTCACTCTTGTTTTACCACAGTTTCTAGGCTCTTTGCAGTATAGAGTTTCTACAGTTATTCTTCCAGTTGTTCCACTGTTACATGGGGATAGCGACAAAGGTAATGCCTCTCCCTGTTTTGATTGCACATTGGCAGGCGTGCTTCCTTTGTGCACTAATTTGACCTCCATTTTTCTGGGAAAATAGCAGGGATAAAGCAAAACATATGAGGAGCCAACTTATACGTAGATGATGTGTGTTTATCCAAGTGTTCTCCGTCTTTGTTGCTAATGTTAATTTTGTTAATGCCTTAATGAGATATTTAGAGAGATATTCTCTTAACATTTCCTTAAAGGATACCTTGAAATACTGTTTTCCCATCCATATAAAGTTGCGAATCCTATGTCCATAAATATAACCTAATAACAATTGTAAACTATCTATTCTCCTACTGATCCCATTCTCTATCCTGCCGCCTCGCTCCTTGGTTTTTCTTGAGAGCTCTGCCCACTCCGCATCCCCCAATATGTCCTTCAGGGGAGGTGGAGGCACTGGAAGCAGAACTAGCCACTCATGCATCACTACAGGCACACAGCCTTGTTCACTCTTTGTCTCTCACTCCATCTCCATTTTGTCTTTTAAACAAAGGGGCATGAATATCAAGGAGAGCGTTAACCCTCTGAGAGCACTGAATTGACCCACCACCTTGCGACTTCTACACTACTTTCCAAATCTCCTTGGTCAATTTTAAGCTCCGGCATAATAAAATGTAATAATAGCAGTAAGAGTGTGCCTATTCATGTCAGATGAATGAGAAACACAAGGCACTGATTGCAGAAGGATTTAGTCTGAATTGGCCAAGGATCTTCTCTCATGGATAACATTCGCCTTTGTCTTCCCTAATTCATTTCTCCATTTCTCTTTCAGTCTTGAGCTCTTTTTGATTTTTTTAAGGTGTAGAACTGTGTTCTCCTGGTTCACATCTACAGTATGAAAAACACATGAAAGGAAGAATAAACACAAAAGTAGAGAATGACAGTGACACGCATACTGTAGAACACAGATGAGATTTTGGAAGTCTATTGTTAAACGTCCAATAATCTTCAGCCTGAATTTAGAAATTTGAACACAGAGGACTAGATTTTCATATCTGAAAGAGAAAAGTACAAACGTGGCTGGTTATTGGAAATTATTTCTTCCCCAAGACTGTTGACACAGTGAATTAGCAGCACAGTGAACATCAGACTCAAGTTCAGGTTTAATGACTGTATAGCCACGACCCTCTGTCTGCACTTTGTTTGTGGTTATAAAGAAGTTCCATAATGTTGATTTATTATTGGTGATGTTTTTCTTTCTGAGAAGTGTTGCTTTGTTTTACTAATTCACTGCAGCTCCCCTGCACACTTTTGCGGTATACTCACTTTTTTCTCTACCATCACTGTGATTTATGTGGAATGCAGTTTAATTTAGATTATTCCTACCCTCACAGCATTCATGCACCACCTTGCTTTTTAGAGGCAGGATTTGTTTTTTCCACCACAACTGGCTCTTATAAATTGCATGAATCTTTCAGAAAGCGCACTTAACCGTACAGATCATATCTGTTCTTGTTGTTTTGCACGATTCTCCCCTTAAATGCATATTAAATGTAGGAGAGAGGTGCAGTAATTGCATGCAGTGCTCTTCTCTGCCCAGTTGATCAATAACACCCCTTTCCCTTAGTTGAACAATACAAAAAAGGACTGAGCAAATTTGGCCCTCAGTGTAAACAAACAGTTACAGTTAGCTACCAGCCAAGACACACACACACAAACACACAAATAGGAAATGCTAATGATGGTTCTTTTGTTGCATCATGCTCACTTGTGTATGTGCACCGAAAAATAAATACATTAATACAGACAACACATGCATTAATTACACATTGGCTTCTACACTGAAGACACCTGGCCTTCTTTTCTCCGAGCTCTTCCATGTGAAGTTTTTGTTTTTGTTGATGTGTTTGTCTGTAAGCGTGCGCGTTGTCACACTTCACTGGAAGGACTGCAGCGTGTTATAGCGGAGAGGAGGGATTGATCAGGTGCAGCATCAGAGCGGACAAGACACTCATTGCAAACAGTAATGATCACTTATGTCAGGCGCTCAGCACAACTAACAGCTTACATTGGCTACAGCACACATACGCCACAAAGAAACACCACACACACACACACACACACTCACATTGCTCGATTGCTAAGACCAGATTGCACACATAGAAACAATGCAGTAAAACTGTGTTCTGTTTAAAGGGATTCAGGAAATTAAGGTTGTAAGGTGCATGTGGCCCATTCCTAAAATAATGGCGTATTAAGGTAATAGCTACATGCTATTGTAAATATCACCATCATACATCACCACAAAGCTTACAGAATTTTTTGTTTTGTTTTTGTATCACAGTTTTTTTTTACTGAAATAAGAACTACACAAATCATCATATCGATGTGACATTTGTGTACGTGTATGTAATGTATTTGTCGGAATGTGTCCAAACCAAAATGTGCAAAAGACGATTTGGTACACCAAGGGTATCTCAGCAGCACTCACTGCACTCCATTATACTGCTGTCATGTTACACAATTTTACCTTGCAAAGGTTGCAGCCTCCAGCATTTAAATATTGCACTTCTCGGTATTGCAATGTTGATAATTTTTTGATACATTTCACAGCCCTACTTAACCGATCAAATTTGTATGAATCTATGGCTAAAGTACACTATACACTCAAAACTTGCAGTACTTTCCAAGCACTCAAAAAATGGTATTGACCAAGAAGCTCACTTCCTTTTTAAAGCATAAAATATTTGGGCACCTAAGCTCCGACAGTATAGCGAGGCTGTAATTTGACAGTTGTGTTGAGCGTGTATGTGTGTGCATGCTTCAGTCCAGCCTCAGAAGCAACCACAATAACAGCCCAGGCCTAATAATGATTCCTAATAGGAAGCAGTAATTGGAAATAGCAACTTCATTAGTGAGTGACAGCAGCAGGTGATAAGACAGGGGAATACTGTGTAGCCAGTGATGCTAGAAACTCATTATCTGCAATGCATGCCCCACTCCTTAATTATTTGAGAGGATCTTCACACTCTTCAGAGCTCCTCTCCCTCTCTTTGACTGTGGATTTTTAAGTAGTTTCTTTAAAAGAGATATTTGGGGTGCCTCTGTTATCTATGTTTGGGAGGTGGATGGCCTTGGGATGAAAGTGATGAAACGGAAGAGGAGCCGTAATGAGAATCTCCGTGCTTCGGCCTTTGATGCAAAGCAGATGCAGCTATCCATATTTCCTTTTTTTGTGGGTTAGCCTCACTGCAGACTGCCGCAGTTGTTTGATTTTTAATATGCCCGACATTACTTGCCAACATTTTTCATTAGCAGCTTATTATTGCTACCCAAATACAATATGTCACCGGCAACATAGAAGTTTAGCTTCAACACGCAGCCAAAAATGTTTCTCATTTTTTTACCAGTGAAAGCAGTGTTCATTAAAATAAGCAGTCTTGTGAGAGCATAATATGATGCATATCTATTATCTGCTGTGTACTGAAAGCTTCAGCACTGTAGACAGTTAGACTCAGCTTTCCCTATATAGCATTTGCTTGACTTCTGACTCTGGGTGCAGATCTGATCTTACCTCCAAACACAAGCTCTGTAGCTTAGGCGTGAACAAAAGTCGTAGTAGTCAGGACCAGAAACATAATTATAGTGCTGGGGGTGCAGCAGTGAGTGTGCAAGATTGCCAAATAGGCTTTCAAAGAGGGCAAGCAGGCTGAGTATGAGTGCACATTCGTAAATAGTATGACCTGCTCTACAGTTTGATCAACTTACCAGACTTTTCCTCTCATTTTTGTCGGTGATTGGCCGTCACTGGGAGGCTGGTGGGGAACTGAAAAAGACAGAGGAGACAGAGGGAGAGACAAAGAAAGATGGGGAGAGAGCACTCAAACTCTTGAGTGGCATCAGTGATGCTAATGCACTGTTCTGAGACAAAGTGAGAGAGAGGAAGAAAAAGAAAATTGAAAGAGGAAAAGCGATTGAAGGAAACAGGGGAGTGGGGCTAATGACACTGAATAGACAAGATCATAGTGATTGAGTGAAGAGATAAGATTATCTCTGATTATCCACACTTGCATTAAGATCAGAGGGAGAAAAAAGAAAAGAAATTGAGAACAAGTAAGTTATTGTGCAAGGAATATAGAACTGTGAGCTCCAACACTGGTGGAAAAAAAAACAAAAACCTGAATATATACTTTTGATCAAAAGGGGGAAAACGTGATGAGCAGACATCACAAGCATTGTGTAAGCCATGCTTAAAGGTCAAGCATGTGATGCATCTTGCCAAGCATGATCTAGCAATGCATTCCCAAGGCCATACATACTCAACAACACACACACACACACACACACACACATAAAGCTACCCACTCCTTCATGTTGCAGCGAGATGTAATTGGGTATGATTAGCTCCCCCCTTGTGTTGTCCTTTGTGGCATACTCATGCCAGTTCCACATGCCTCGAGGGCCTCCCAGCTGTTAGAGTGGTGTGGGTGCTAGATGGGGAGGTTATGACCAACTGCTTTAAAGCACATGACTGCAGAGCATCCGCAATCATACAGTCAATGTCGCTACATCATTCAGGATTATGAATATAGCTTGGCAAACATCAGAAACAGCCTTAAGCTGAGTTGATCCGTTGAAGCAATGGTACATATATCAGCCTGGAGGTGAATAGTACAGCATGACAAACACACGCAGAGAGCCCAGGTATTCTGGTTCTAATCACTGGATGTTTTAGAGGGAGATTCCAGCACCTTGTGGCCATCTGTGGTCGTGAGAAGACTAACGATAGTGTGTTTACTGCCAGGACCAGCCAAGACAGCAGCGGTGCAGCAGCCAAAGAACTGTCGCATCCATCCTGATTGGAATTCAAATGGATCACTCTTGCCGGGATCGATACTGAATGATAATGATGTTGTGACATTTGGAGAGGAGATTTTGTGTGCGGATGTGTGTTTGCAACCCTCACAGCGTGTCTGTGCGGGAAGTTGTCAGTGTATGTAAAGAGGTATGTCTCTGAATTTGCAGTCTCACGATCATCCTTGTTTTTTCTGCCAGTGGTAAAAATGCGACATTATTTACTTTACTGGTTTATAACTCATCTGGTTATTTTGCTTTTGGACTTAATCACCAGACCTGGCTATGACATCCTGTCATTCTTTAAGATGACTCATAGTGAGATTTCCTTTTCTTGTGGATCACTAGGGAAACCAGATATCTTTGATGTGCAACATTGAAATGGGGAGAATTTGTCCACCCAGAGAGACGTTTCAACCATCTCTCATCTCATTTGGCATTGAGAAAGAACACACAGGAAATCAAATCAGGGTATGGCATTGGGTTATAGGAAGGAGGTAAAGTAAATCATCTTTCTAGTCATTGCTGGGAAACGCAAGACTATTGCTGTAATAAGTACCTGTATCATGTTTCTGAACACTATCCAATACAGTTTTTTGGACTGAGACGAAACAAACGGCTGCTATATAATTTGAAATCTCCTGGGGCCATTAATTGTGATATAGTAACGACAGACCTCAGCTTTCAGTTCTGTGATTTCTTTTAGACCAACTTCCATTTCTTTTCAGTATTTTTTTTTTCCCTGAACTGAATTATATTTACCCCCATAGCTTCTCGCTGACGCATTTTCGGCTTTAGTCTGCCAAATTCCACTGGCCTTCTCGCATGCTAAATCAGTTTTAGCTGGGCCAGCTAGCTTTATGAGCGACATCAGCGATCTATCAAAGATGTTGAGGACAGCCACGTTAGCGGCATTGATCTCTCCACTCTGCAGAATGTGCATATATACCCCCTATACATCACTGGATAACACTTTATCAAGAGAGACGGATGAAACACAGTGGCAAGCTTGGTCTGCATCAGAGATACTAAATATTTCTGAGGGTGCTTGCCCTGCTGATTAATGGCTTCATAAAACGTCCAGAGCTACCCCTCATCTTTAGACAGCTTCTCAATCACTTCTCTGCCAGGAGCTTTCGGAAAGAGTGAAATTTGAATCTGATTTGTGCTTGTTTGTTTTTGCGCTGAAACATTTATATCTGCTTCCTCTACATCCAGCGATTAGTGTCAAGAGGGGCATCCGTCTGGTTTACCGAGCTATTTTTGTTGCTCTTTCCTCTTGCCGCGCTTGTCGATATTTTCTGTTCAGCCTTGTCTCCTAATCTTTCCTCGCTCCATACGCTTCCCTGTTTATCAGCTCATCCGGTCCATCCTGCTCCTTAAAGAGTTCCCTGCATTGTAGCGAAACACTATTAATTACCTTGTCATCCCTTCGACAGTTGGCAGTGACAGGTTTTAGGCCAGCTCTCAGAGAAGGTGGGCGGACACTGGCGCTAAATTAAAAAGCTGGGAGAGCTTGTCATATCCTGTCATTCGTATATATTTAATGATAATAATAATGGTGTGTGTGTGTGTGTGTGTGTGTGTGTGTGTGTGTGCGCGTGCGTGCATGTTTAGTCTGGCGAAAGGCAGAGAGATAGACGTGCAGAATTACAAACAGATGGGCAGAAGGAGAGGCTCAGGCACGTATCGACTAAGTGAGAGACGCAGAAACAGCTGGTGGTTACGTGGGCAGAGGTCTGGAGACAAAGAGAAATGAGGCCAAAACAAACAGTATAGGAGTGCCTCAGAACAGCATCCCCTATCAGTTTTAGAATGCATAACACATGCCGCTGTTACCTGAAGCGTGTACAAGCAATAGCTTTGGTTTACCTTGCCTCGTTATTCTGCAGTGCTGCATGAGTTCCTGCCTGCTCTTTCACCTGATATATCTGTACCTTCTCCTGTAAGAATAGAGGTCAGAGGTCTCCTCTATAAGGCTACTACATACAGGAAATTTTAAGGCATCATGTCTTTTAGTCAGGGAAATGGTCAAATGCTGAAAGCCTAGGAATGAAACTCAAGAATCAACTGTAAAGGTAAAACCAAAAGTGTCGGTCAATGTCCCTCATTGCACAGAGAGAAAATGTATAAATTCACAACTACAGCACAAGCACTGTTCCAGGAAGTGCTTGCTGTGCTTTTACCAGGAAGGTAAAAGATGAACAATAATAAGCTGAGATGCACTGCCTTCTGTGAGTTTTGCCCTGAAAAGAGATGGAGATTTGTTGTTATAATATACCACCCCACCACTTCACCTAATGAGAAAGCCAGGTCATCTTTTCCAAAGGCGACACGGACATTGCAGCACCTCACAACATGCAAAGCACCAGGCCGTGGCGGTGAAGCACTCTCGAAACATGGCTTATCCTCCACGGTGTTGTTTTTCCGGGTCCAGACCTGTGTTTGGTCTGGCGAGTGTGAACAAGCTGCAAGCAGCCCAGGGGAGCTGTCCGTGGTGCTGAAACCAAGGATCTCTCCTCCACTGCTGGGACTGCTGCTCCACTGCTGCTCCACTATCCGATTAGCCAACACACAAGGCTGCTTCCAACCCTGGCTTCACAGGCAGATGCTTTGTGATCATTGTATCCCTTGCTTTAAGTAGAAATATGAAGTATTTAATTTTATTTCCTAAAAGCTTAAAGTATTTTCATCTTTCATCACATCAAAAACGTTTTGTTGAGTTTTTAACGATATAACCAATAATGTAAATTCACAGGAACCCAGGCACCCAAAAGACGAACGCCCACACAGTCATTTTCTTTAAGTTTGGTTCGTTTGACATTTTCAGAATTGATATGGAATGTCTGATTGTAAGAGCTTTCTAAAAGGTCAGAACTTTGATAAGATGATTCATAGTAAACGATTCACCTGAAAAGTTTACTGAAATGCTTTTACTCTGTCAGCTATTACTTCTGTTCGGCACAGATTAGAACTGCAGAAAACTGTTATCATGATAGACTCAGCTAAAAGTTTCCCTTGACGAGTTCCAAACTCAACTAAATTTTCGTCATTAGGTCGCAGGACAAAAAGGGGGTTCTTGTGAATTCAAACTAGAATGTCTAGATACCTTCACGCTACCTCGTGTGAACCCACACCGATGGTTAGTGAAATGAATTGAATTATCCTGCTTGGTTTTGGTCACTGAGATGATGTCGTAACAAGTTATGGCAGGCATTGCTTGCAACAGCATATCCTTGTCTGAGGCTATTAAACACAGCTTAAGACTTAAACATGGGAGAGAAAGCCCATTGGCAAGATCTGTTATTTTCAATCCAGCACTAAGAGGGTATGATGTGACTGCTGTATTATATCTTGAAATAAACGCTTAGGAGGGTGAAAGAAACTAAAAGAAGGGCGAGAGGGAGAGTGAAAAGAGCCCTGGGAAATCTCCCGCCCCATCTTGCAGGCACCTCAGCTTCCCTGTTCCTCTCACTCACCTCACTGACTTTCAATCGTCAGGGCCAATTTGCTGGGAGAGAAACCCCATGCTGGCAAAAAATGAAACCACCTCAACTCCTCGACACACACCTACCCCACAGCGCCTTCCTTCTACTCCTCTCCATCCCCCGCTCTACTCTCCTCTCTCCGGTCTTGCAGCAAAGGCCTGGAAGAGAAACATGGAGACTCGCTCGGTCGCCTCTTTGCCTCCCCACTCTTCATTTTGTACCAAGTCCTTACTCCTCCCTCCTCTCACTCCTGGGTTTTTTTTTGCCAACTGTCCCTCCGAGAGTGCGAAAGGGAGAGTGAATCTAAGAGATACAATAGTCCTTTGCTGCATTGGTGTCACAAGAGATAGCGGGATTCAAGATGAGGCACTCATCCTTTATGATCATTCTGAAGCTTGTTGGACCTTTTTTTGCTGTGTTTTCTCTTGTTTTCTTAGATTCACTCTTCATTGCCTGTGCCTCTGGCTCACTGTTTCCAGCAAATCAACTTGAAACTGCAGAGATTTCATGTTAAGGAGGAAAGTACAGTAGAACTGATACTCATATTTGACACTGTGCTCTATTTCAAAGATTGGTTTTGTTACATGTCTTTGTGACAAAAACATCACAGATTTAGTTTGAAATGCATGATTTCAGTTCAATTTCACAAGAAGCCCGAAGGCATCACATGGCTGAACATACTACATACTGAACATACACTGTCCGCTATAATACTTGCTGAGCATCAGTTGAGGGTTAGAATATGGTGCAGGAAGCATTGCATAGAGAGAAGAAGACAGGAAACAAAGGTAGAAAGTTAAAAAAAGAGAGGAGGGTTGTTTGCCTGAGGCGCTGGCTCTGCCCTGCACACTGGTGGCATTGTCAGGGGTTTGAGATTGTAAATAATTTACTGTCTCACCTCAAAAAGCACATACGCACACACACACACACACACGCTCAGGCCCTTAACTCGTCTCCTTGCACACACATGCACAGACAAAGGCCACTTTAGTTTCGTCTCTTGCGGGATTGCCAACCCCATTACTATTTCATTTTAATGCTTTTGTGCATTTTCTTTGCTGAGTAGTAGAGAGGTAAGGTAGGGGCCAGAGTTGACCTGCAGGCCAAGCGCTAACAGACGCTCACAATGCAGTGGAGAAAAATCAGTGCCAGTATTAGTTTCGCATGCCATTCCTGACCACCTTTTATTTTACACTCCAGTGACTTGGCAGTTATCAAAGGTCCTAATGCATGTTCAAATAACCACACCGCAGGCCCGTCACCTCAAAGCTATCACTGGACAAAGCCGGGCGATGACACAAAATTTCCTCGCTGTTTGTTATTATCATCCTAGCATTTAATTGCATTTTGAATCCCCAGAGGGAGCAGGGTGCGCCCTTTTACTGCTGCATTGTAATGGTTTTATGGTTATTCTGTGTCTGGCATGAAAACGCCATTACTCCCCAGAAGGCTCCTCCTGACATTTAGCGTGGAAGTGTTGGGTTAGAGGCGGGGAAGGAGGGGTGGGTAAAACAGATAAATATGTAGATGTAGGGGGGTTGTGGGTCTAGTAATGGGCTCTGTAGAATGGGGGTGTTTGTGAAATGTCAGATGTGAGCTGCATAGCGAACTGAGCGAGAATGTCAAGGGGCGACGGACATCTGCTAAGCAATTTCCTGGTCATTAGCAAGATACCAGTGACCTAAGGCAGTGCTGGCGACCTCAGTCTGCTCAGGACCAGTATGAAGCGGCCTGGCAGCACCTGAGCCACAGGCTAATAAAAAAAATGAGTGTTGATGCCCGAGACCACGTTAAACAATGTGGGTTCTAGATTGGATGTCTATTAGAACTGAGGCAGCACACTTTAATGCTATGATTATTGTGTTGAGAAATATCACAGGAATTACTTGACATTAATTGAACTTCTTGAAAAACAGCTGACATAAAGTTTCGACAAAAATCCAAGGCAAAAATGGTCGGTGTGTAAATTGCTTTGAACATTAACTTGTTGCAAAATAACTAATATCAGATTCACTTAAAGTGCCATAAAAACAAGCAGGTTTGTTGTTAAAAGTAGGGCAGTTGACTGGAAATTGCTTGCAGCACAGTGTTTAGCTGTAGCACACTTATTTTCCAGCTTTAATTGGGTTTTAAGGACCAACACCGCCCACCCCTTTGCACACCACCCCTGCTCCACAATAAACAAATACCATTCGTAAAGCTGTAGCTGACCCACAAGGAAGTACATGATGAGTGCAGTCTGGAGGCGGCGAGTTTCCTCATCGTCAGTCATGGAAAATGCATGCTCTCGCTCACATTTGATGTTACAACTGAGCATTCCATAATTTCACTTCAGACTGTTAGTCTTGCAAATCATGGCCATAGTATGTAAAGCAAGACAGCCTGTTTCATTGGCCATGGGTAGCCTCAGCAGAAACTGACTCTCGTGGCTAATCAGAAGAATATGCTGGCCACACTGGATGTCTGTGTAGCATGTGGTGGCTTCGTTGCTTAGCTAATGCTTCGCAGTCACGTGTCTGTGTTCACATAGGCACCGTTGCTGCTGCACCACATCTCCTGCCCAGATGACCTGTTTACATGGAGCTTGATGATTATCAATATATATGATGACGTGATTTTCCTTTATCTTTGTTGAAAGAGCGGGAAAGTGGTGGGGCTGCTCTGACCTGTTAACATGGACTCCGAAATGAAAAGCAGGACGTTATGCCATGCACACATGCTGCTCAGCCTCCAACAGCGTGGCCTCTTAATGAAGACAGAGCTGATGATGATATTAGACGTTTTTTCAGTTGGTACCTATAACAAGAAAATGTCTTTACTGAATCTATCTGTACATTTTTCTTCAAATTCAAAGTACGCCTCTCAAAGAAACTAAACTATCAGGATGTCACACACTGGATTGAAAGACATGTTGCCAGTGACCATAATAATTTTTCCTTCAGACACTTCTCTTCCATATTTGTTTCATACTTCCACGTCTTTGTTAAAAGTGAGCAAGAAAATCAGTTCCTAACGCAGCATGGGCCAACACCTATCACCATTTACCCACTCTGATCACTAAACAGCACCCTGATTGGCATGCTAACAGTGTTTTACGGACGCCGTCACTCCCCTCCCGCCTTGCTCTCTCTGAAATGCCAGTAAATGGTAGGGGCTCTACAGCAATCCCAGCATCCCTTATGGTCTCGTGTTCCCTCCTGGCATGATACAGATGGAGAAAGCCATGCCCCAATGGCGCTACTTTGTTTGGGTGGTGTTTCACAGTGATCTTGAAGCCTGTGGGTGCTGGCAGGGACACACAGGCCTCTCCTGGCATGGAGACATTTCATCCCTGCAGGATGATAATTTAACATGAGGGGGGTTATCTGGGAGACGACAACGGAGCCATGATGCGACATTGCCTAGACTGTATATAGAGTTTTTTTTTTTTGTTTGCGCACTGTTATATTTTTGATTATTTGTTTGATATCAGAATTAAATCTCTCACTCGTCACCTTTGTGCTTTTACAGCAGGTAAAAGCGTTAGCATGCACTACATCCCTTCTTCCCTTGATTCCTTACTTCCTTTTTTGCCTTTCCCACCTTTCCGTCTTTACACAAGAGTGTTACTAATCAGGGCACACAGAGCTAGATAGTTTGTCTGGAATCTGATAAGAAGGATGGACCAGAGGGAGGGGGTAAGGGAGGGAGAGACACTCTGGAAATATCAGCAATTGGATTTAGCATGAGAAAATAGTAGGTATCTGATAGCATACAGACTTGATTCTCTTAATGTAGGCGGAGGAAGTAAAGCAGGTGGCATATGAGTGTGTGTGTGTGTGCGTGCGTGTGTGCGTGCGTGCGTGCGTGCGTGTGTGTGTGTGTGATATCGGTTTTAATTAAGGAGTTGCAACATGGAACAGTTCCCCTCCACACCCTCTGTGACAGAGGATAGGTGTTTGAAAGCTGGCACTCACTCCATCTCTCAACATGGCTGCCCCCCAGCCTCTCTCCTCCCTCCTCCACCTTTTCCATCTCTCGCACATACCCTCCTGCATCCCCAAACCACAACCACCCACCTTCTCCGCCTCCATCCAGCCCCTGCCCCCACAAGCTCCCAGCTCTCTTGAAAGAAGGCCAATATGCTCAACAAAGCAGTTGTTGCGTGTTGCGTTTGATATGGAAATTTTTAAGATAGCTGCTAATAAACAATGAAGTATAACCTCCACCACTTGCCAAATTTTCATTTGGAGAACTGCCTCTTCCATTTTTTTCAATACCCCGCTCCATCTGCACACCATTTCAACCAATCAGCGAGAAAAACGGGAAGCGATCAACAACCACAAATACACACGCACGTACGCACGTGCACACACATACACACACACGCAATCACATACCCTCCACACCACCAGTCCTTTTCTGTCTTTTTCCCTCTCGCCTTCCTCTCAGTATCTTTCTTGGCTGACCTAGATAGTGAAAAGCGAGGAGATGGAAAAACATGACTTCAGCAGAATCAAAATGCTTTTCAACAGTCTTGCAGACTAGCCTTTTGTTATGCTGCTCGATAGGCAATTGCATATTCTTCCACTTCCAGCTGGCAGTATTTTTTTTAGCAAAGGTTGCTGTTGTTCCAAACACTCATAGGTTGTTACTTTTTTTCCCTTTTGCTAAGTAGGAGTGACTTTAAATATATGACTTCAGTATTCCTGGTTTTATCTTACGTGTAAACTGGGACAGAGTCATAGATGTCTTTTATCTTAAGGAGGTAGGAAACTGCAAGAACCATCATGCTCAAGCACATTTATTTATGTCTGTTATTTCACCCCACCATCACGGTAGGGCGATGTATTTCCATCCTCACACATAATTTTCAGGCATGGAGAAACACTGTCAGAATACAGGACTGTATGTCCTGCTTATACACCGCTCTGCCGCAGCCAAGCTAGGTTGTTAGACCCTGAAAATCAGATATATGGATAGTCTGTGCTGAATAAACAAACCTGTTTGGTGTGTTAGTCACAGAAAACATGCCAAAGGTGTTTTATTTGACTCAGACACAGTGTTAAGAGTGCAAAAGTGGAAATATTCAACTTGCATCTGTGTTCCGAATTGGTATTATCAGTACGAAAAAGCACACACATAGCTGTTTATTTTGGCTGCAACAATTTCAACATGCAGCTTTAATGTCACATCTTGAAACTCTCAATCTGCCTCTGAATGTGAAGTGCTGCTCTTGATCTTTGCAACGGATTTCTCTTTTGTCCTGGATGAATGACTTTGTGTAAAGGACGGCATTTATTACACCCTCTAAAGAGATGCCGTGGCTAAGTATGATAAATGAGTGATGAATTTATCAGTATGTGATGAATGTACAGTCTGGTTGAGGTGCATTTGAACTAACGAATATCTCTCCCTCTCCCTCTCCCTCTCCCTCTCTCTCTCTCACTTTCTCCCTCATGCTCTCCTCCTCCTTCCACCGATGCCTTGAAAACAACCAAATAGGTAAGTGACAGAATCCCACTTTGCACACTAAAGTGTCAAATTGAGTTATTTGGTTCATTTTCTTTGCTAGAAAAGGCAGAGGCTGTGCACCACAAAGCTTAGGCAGCAGGTACAAAAGAGGTGCGGAATGGGCTTCAAGGATCCTTCAGTAGTGAAATATTTCCACTGCCTGATGACTTTAAATTGGATTCCGGCCCTTTTGATGAGAATGACAATGGTTTTACATACTGTATCAGTGTACTTTTCAAGCAGGGAAAAACTGGTAGAATGGGTTTGCTGTAAAGAAAATGTATACTTTTAATTACAACTCTCCTCACTGACCAGTTACTTTCATACTGTAGGTACACATTTTTTTTCTAATTTTCTAATCACATATTTAGCATATCCCACCAATCCCATATATAAGTATTCAGAAAGTCTGCTTTTTTTTACTCGGAATTTAGGCGCAGCATGAAACTTTAATAGACTACTGGATTGCAATGCGTCGTCTTCCACCACTGACTCATTTTCAACTTATTCCTCTATGTATCATGCTTTAATAGTCAGGGGGCATTGCAATATTAATACACATGGTGATTGTAAAAGCAGGCAATTGCCACATTTTTTGGGAGGCAAATTAGTTTGTGTATGTGTAAATGAGGTCAGCCTCATACCACCACCTTAGTGCTGTTGATGGGCCAATTTATATCAAACCAGTTAGAGGAAATTTGGAGTTTTCTAACTTTTTGTCACTCTGTGCTGGTTCTTTTCGGTTTGCTCATTAGAGCTCACTGCAGACTGCATTACATACTGCATGTGATGCTTTACTTCTGATTTGCTTCATGTTGTCTCGTCCCCTCTCCCTCACGCTCTCTCTCCATTTCCATGTGCATCCTGCCACCACTCTCCTCTTTCTCACAAGCACAAAGGCAAATTGCTCATCTGTCTCTCTGGCTTTATTCCACCCTTCTGTCTTTTTATTTTTTCCTCTCCATCTCCTTTTGTCCTACCATAATAATGAGAACCATCTTTTCTGTCTTTTTAAGCTGCCTCTGCCTGCTCTACATAGGATGCCTATCACATGCTGTGCTGTAATTCCGCTCACACCTCATAAGGCAGCAAAAGAGAAGAAGATGGCGTTTGCGCTGCGGTACAATGGCAGCTCGTGTGTTCCAATTTAATTTTCTCATTTGATCTTGTCAAGCGGCTGTATTTGGAATACATGAGCCTGTTTAAATTCATGAGGTCAGACAGAGTGCTTTCTGTAATTGGAATCATTTACACACTTTCTTGAGGATGCCCTCCAAGCTCATTGGCGACAACAATATGATCAGTGTGAGCGTGGGTTAAAATGGCCACCGTTCTTTCTATAACAAAGTCATAAGCAATAACAACGTAAGGTTTGAATTCAATGCCAGTCAAATTGTCAGCTCAGTGCCCTGTTTTGAACAGCAGACGACAGTATCATGTCAATGCGTTGGGTCCGGGATATGGTGTAAAGTCTCACTTACAAGGTCCAGCTGCTGTAGAAGCCACTTTTACAACCCTGATTCCAAGAAAGTTCTGGGACCCTGTGTAAAAAGTAAATAAAAACAGACTGCAATCATTTGCGAATGTATTATGTTTATCGAAACACATAACAGGTCTATAAAGTATCTAAAGTAACCCGTGTGATAATATATTTTATAAAATCATGTGTTTCACAAAGTAGTGAACCTCCCCCTTGCTTGTGAACAACTGAGCCTTTCAAGGATGCCCCTTTCATACCAAATTATGATCGCCTGTTGCCAGTTAACCTGTTTACCTGTGGAACATTCCACAACTTTTCCAGTCTTTTGTTTGAAACCTCTACTGCCATCAATTTCAGATTAAGCATACATTTACACAAAAAATCAATGAATTTGATGAGTTAAAAGATTAAATAAAAATGTAAATCCAAAGATAAGAAACAAATTTAAGAAGGATATCTGGTAAAAGAAACCAAACTAAAGATCAAAAATGTCACATTAAGAGTTAACCAGTGATGTATTTAACTCACCTTTGAACTAAGTTCATGGTTAATGGATTTGCTAGGATTTTAGGAGCATTGAGGTACTGTCAGAGGTACTTTGCCTTGCCAGCTGTTTGTCAGTTTATATAAAACAAGAACTTAAAATGTCACCCATGCCAGTTAGTAATTACATGCTGTGCTTATCCCGAAGTTTTAAGCCTATATTATTTGTCAGGTTGTAATTTGAAGATGTTGTGAGTAACAAAAAGGCCACACACACTGTTGCGCAAATGTTACGCAGGAGCCATTTTTAGTCACTGTAAAGTTGTAAATCTTCTCATTGCACCTCCTGGGCATTGTACTGAGCTGCACGGTTTTATAACTTCTTTTTACATGAAGATTTGTTAACAAGGACAACTTTAAAATAGTATGTATACTGTATCAGTCTAACATATCTTTGGTGAAGGCAGACAAAACCAGACACATCATATGGTGACGTGTTGCCAGCGCACAGGTATTAATAGAGTGGTGCATTGCTGCCAGCAAAGTCGGAAACATCTGGGATTCAAAAATGTGATGTTTCAAGCAGAAGTGTCAGCAGTAATAAGATGAAGCGAGACAGTTTTTTTTTATACAGATACAGCTTTGACTGTCAATTCTTTTAACCTAGAGGGAGCAATCACGGCATGTGTTCTTGATTGTTCCTATACATGTAGGCAGGATGTTCTTGACAGTGCAGGAGAAAAGGGGAGAAGCCATTATCCATGGGGGATAAAGAGGGAAGATGTGATTTGTTGTCGTGTGTCTTTACACACTTACTTAGTGACTTACTGTCACCGGTCGCAGGAGTTACAACATGTACTTTAAGAATATAGGTACAAATGATCTAAAGACAAGCAAGACAAGCTTCATTAAAAAAAAAGGTGAGAAAGATGAGAAGCTGCACTTATCCCAATGACTGCCACATGTCCTGACTCAAAACAGAGCTTTGCTTTACATGCTTCATAACTGAAAGAGATGCCATCCATATAGAAATATGAAATATGTCCAGAAAAATATTTGAGTGCTATCAGAGCATTGTACAGACTGTTTGCATGAGGGCTGCACAGTTAATTATGATGTAATTGAAATTACAATACTGGTCAATATCCAAGTCAAGAAGCCTCAATGTTTTGTAAAAGGTAATATATGTGACAGGATCATAATAACAAAGTCTGTAGTGCTGCAGAAGTGTCCTGGCCTACAAATCTTGTTCTATTTGGTACAGACCCCTACAAATGTCACATCATCATGATTTTAAAAGTTCCGTTCCGTTCCGTTCCGTTTTCTTTCTTTCTTTGTTTTTTTAATTTTAAAAGTTAAAAACTAAAAATTGGGTTACTAATTTTAAACTATATCGCCATTACTATATCTGTCAAAATAATCATAATCATGTTTTGACCAAATTGTGTAGCCCTAGTTTGCTCCTTTAAATGACACATCAAGTTGTGCACCGCCAGGTATTCTTAGGAATTACATTCCAAGTCTGACTTTCATGTGGCAGACTAGAGTTTGCATCCCATTTCAATTAAACTCTAACTACGATCAGATTTTGCATAACCACGTCTTGATTTACTTTAGCCACAGTTGCAAGAAGATATGTACTGTAAAAAATAAACCCTTTCAACAAGAGGTTTGTATTTGGTGTAGTCCAGAAGTTGTCCATTCTGCACTCTGTTACCAAAGTGTGAGTTTTGGCTTCTTACATGAGATGTAATAGGGACAGGTTTGATGGGTGTTCTTCCCCACACCTGATGGTTTTTATTATGTAGTGCATCATTGACTGGAAATGAACATGAATATTCAAAGTTCAAATTAGATAAAAACAAATGATATTACAACAGTCCAAATGGAAAAGTCAAAAGAGCAATCCTATTTGTTAAAAACACTAAATGAGAAGTATAATTTACAGGTAATCCTGAATGTCGTTATTCAAGAGATATGTTCCCCTCATGTCTCAGTCTCTAAAAGTGATGCTTTAGTACCAAATGAGATCACAGTGCAGCCATGTTTTTTCTTCTTTTTTTTTGGTTTTGCAAGTTTGAGCTTTATTATTAAATTCAAACTCCAATGCCAGTAACTTGTTTTTCATTGGGGGTGCCGTGTTTGCATTCTAAAGATGTCAGTCATAAAAAAATCAACTCCGCCATGCAGCATTTCTTCTCCTCTCTGAATGACCATGCACATTTCAGACATTCCAGAGGTGGCAGAGAGATCCAAGTGTTCCTCTGTATTGATCCTCTGCTGTTGGATTTGTCAGCTTGACTGACAGTCAAAAGGAACCCTTCAGGAGACTACCTGCTTTGTTCAGCTAAGAAAAATGCTCACACAGTCAAAATATGACAAGCACAACAATACATAACAGTTACCAATGCTCTGCCCTCATCCTTAATCATTTGTTTCCCTGTGGAGGAAATGTCCTTGGAGACTCCCCAGTACATGCCTCAGACACACTCACAAAATCCTATTGGCTTTCATCGTCCTCTGACTGTGAGCTGTGTAGAGTTTCTCGGAGTCTTGCCAAGAAACCATTTCCTGATTGAATGAAATCAAAATGACCCTGCACATTTCCTCTACAATCTTATGTTTTTGATGGTGTCAAATAAATAACAAAGAAAAATATCCAGAGCCAGTGATTTAGCCATAAATTCAGTGACTTTTGAAAACCCACACACATTTGTTTTTCTTCTGATATGTATAAAAACAGTGTGGGCAGCTTATATCTGATTGTACCAAGGTCAGACGAATGCATACTCAGTTTTTTATAAATGACGTTAAACATTTAGAAGCAGCATTTAAGAGAAATGGGTCCATCATCTATTTGATCAGCGATGTTTGAGCAATGTACTCAGTCCTTGGAGACTTTATTGTTTTCTTTGCATTTGCATTTCAGTTGAATATAAATCAGTTTCAGAAAAAAAATAATACAGTACGGCATGACTAACGGAAGCAAAGTGAATGCAGGAATGGGGGAGGCGGAGGGAGGCGCAGGGATGCAGATGAGTGAGCATCGTGCAGAGACAACGTGCAAACAGAGGTGTGGTGCTGCAGGGAGTGGAGCTGCTGGTTTCAGTGGTGCTTTAAATGACCCTGCTATCTCTGTTGCATTAAACACACTGCCCTGCAATCTGCTCTAAGCCCCAAGCCTCACTCTGTGCAATCCGCTTACCCTTGAATAGCTCTAAATTAGCAGTTGGATTTTTCACTTTATGCCTCTGAAGGGGCCAGAGGCAAGCAAGAACTTCTTTTAGTTGTTTTTAACCAGAGGTAAAGACTTAATACAGCCTGCAGGAAAATGTGATTTTAATTAACTTACCTTAAGGATGGTCCCTATCCTGAAACCTTTGATTAATTATATAAGACAGTTTCAGATGACAGAGCCTGTGGGCAACCCTGGATGTTTCACTCTTTCTTTAAGGACTTCATTACTCCAAAATCCGTTAATGTGGCATCAATTAAATTCTGCGCTTCTCAAACCTAAATTTTCCTCTTAATGTCTGAGGGGGAATGAGGTGGCAAGGAGTTTTGTTATTTTTCTGTGGCTCTGTTTTTTTCAGATGTTATTCATCCTTTGTTTCTGTCCTCACATTATACCCCAGTATCCCATACCTACACTGACTCAGTGACTGATGTCAACAAACTAACGTGTCTTGGCTAACGTCTCTTGGAGCAATGCTACATTGAGCCTCCCATCTGGTAGGATTACAATTACAGGTATTTAATTTGGCGGTGCATCATTAGTGCTTTGTTAGGCTGTCTGACACAGTCAAGCCTCCTCCTGCAATGACAATGACCTGCATTAGCAGAGATTAGATGAGAGCTGATCGAGAAGATGACGCAGGAGAAAGATAATTGCAAGGTATGGGCATAAAAATCTGGAGAAAGGGCATAAAACAAGGGGAGAGAAACATAAAATTGAATAGACTACATGAACAAGGAGAAAAAGACAACAAAAGCTGCATGGAACAGATTTTTAAGTACAAATAAGTCATTTTATCAGTTTTAATCCCAGGGCCCCCTCAAGAGACACCATGGATTTTCCTTAATTACCCACTAACATTCTGAAAAACCTCTCGATGCACAATAAGGGATTAATAAAAATGCTAAACTGCTCAAAATTAGTCCTTTATCCAAAGACACACCATTAGATATTTTGCTTCAGTTGTCCCATTGGTCTACTTCAGAGTACAAAATTATTGCAGCTCTAGTCCGTCAGTAATGTACTTCACTTTATTATTCAAGTTCAGACTGTATTAAGCAGGTCAAGTCTTGCAAAATGCACATATAAGCCTAAATCTAAACCTAAATTCAAAGCAGAATCGAGCAGTCGGTGGTGTCTAGGCGCTACTCAAGTGTCCTTCCATCATTCCACACAGACTCTGACCTTTGTGAATGCCTTCACTGTCCTCAAACTAGATTTACTTGAAATGTAATGGACAAAAAATTATTTTGAAGTAGGCTCCATGCCCATGAAAAGTTTATAGTGAAGCTGGGAGCCTTAGTGTGTCATCAAAGGCTTGAATTGAATTGAAGGCATCTTAAGAGTTTTATTTTAAGCACACATAAATTATTTGTTTGTATTCACTCACCAAACACATTGAGTGAACTGAATCAATTACTTTCCTCATAAAACAATAACCAACATCAGTATTGTAAATCAAGCATTGTTTACATCCATCTTTACTTGCTAGCAGCTGTCTTCTCCCTGGTCTTTGCTGGCATATCTCAGATCAGTGGAATAGTTTGGAGCCATTGGCAGAAGCTGTGTGTTGCCTCACCTGTTAATGGTTGTGCATGTTTGTGTGTACAGGGAACCTTTAAATAAATAACTATCAGACCTGTATCACTATCACACTAGCTTGCTTGGATCTTCTGTACTCAGTCTCGGCAAGAATAAGCAAATTTCGCAAAATAACAAACTATTCTTGCTAGTCTTAACATGTTCACAATTTGACGCTGCCCGCAAAGACAATGATTCACGTGTGTCTCTGAGTTTGTGTTGATTAATACAACTGTAGAGAGACAAATGTGTGTGGTCCACGACATGGACAAGGGATGAAGGTCATATGCTTACTAGAAACACTTCAAACATGCTGGGGTCGAGGATTTCTCTTGAGTCATTTCAAGTTCGGTACCTTCATGACTCAAGCTGTAAACAGGAATGGTAGAGTGAGGAAGCTTTGACCTGGATCAACCAGCTGATCAGAGCCAGCAGTCAGTGCAGGTAATGGATTGTTGTCTGTTCCCTGTCTCCCTGTAGGAGATTTACAACCAGCTCCCATCACAGGAACATCCGCAGCTGCTGCTTAACGTGCAGCATCCGGCCTGGCACAAACATGCAAACACCAGATGTAGAGTTTTAACAGCAACACAGACAGCTGTAGGGCGCAGCAGTACCAGAGAAAGCTACACCACATCTATAATCGTCCATCTTCTGTTAAGCTTTGTTATGTTTCATCGCGTGTGTTGCTTCGTCAGGCGTTGAGTGTTTGCAGGTCTTATTCAAAGTGACAGATGTTGAAATGGAGAACTGTCTGGTTGGCATTCAGTGGATGCAATTTCTCATAAGTGATGTTTTTTTCTTTCCCTCGATGCTAGTCAGTATGCATGTTGTTTGCTTTTGACAGCACGACTCGGCGTCTGTGATATTTCGGGGGAACAGAAAAGCATGTTTTTGCCTTTGCTCCTCCCATCCATACATGTCAGCTCTGTGTGCACAACATGTCTTGCCAAATTAAAAATTAAACACACTTAACCAAAAATATGAGGAGCCATTTGGTGCCGTTGATTTCCCTTCCGTAGCAGCCAACATCTTGGCTTTTGTCAGAGCAGGCTTTTTAATCAGACACATGCAGGAGTCTGTCTTTGTCGAATGAAAAGAGAATGAAGGGGCTGACTGAGTGGGAGGGGTGAGGGATGTGAGGGGGGGTAAGAAGGAAAGGAAAAAGCGCTGAACAATTGGCATGAAATGAACTGTCGTCAAAGCCAGTGCTTCGCTGAGCATAAAACAGTCAGGAGGGGATGATTTATTGTTGCAGGGAGAACAAGGGCTCTGCTCTGTATGCATATTGTATGTGTTCTGATGGAGTTGTGGCCCCTATCGAGGAGTATTTCTAAAACGTGAAATCATAATAATACTTCGTCTGGGTTGAAGTGGTTGAAGTTTACAAATTAAAACTTCTGACTCTCAGAATGTTCCTTTTTTTTCCCCCCCCTTTACCATTGATTCTGTTATAATTAATTCTCTCTCACTGCCACCTTTACACTCCCTGATTCACATTCTGTTTATTTCCCCCTGCTGCCCATCGCTCTCCATCTTTGCCAGGACGTTTCACAGTCTCTTGCTTCATCTCTTCCTCCTCCATTTTCCCCGTCACCCCTTCCGTCAGTCCCATCGGTCCCTCTCTCCTCCTTGGAGCCAAATCAAGACAGCTCCCTGTTTCACTTTCCAGATACAGGAGGAGGGGGGAATAGAGCAGTGGCAAGGGGGTCTTTGTTGTCAAATTGACTTGTGCCGTGTTCACCAAACGGATGAGCTGGGCAGGTCTCTGCCCGGGCTCAACAGTATGCATGACACACTCATTTGTCATGCATTGGCCTGTACGTCTACTCCTGCCAAGACGCTGTCCTGGCTCCCATCCAAACTCTCTACTTATTCACTCAGCACTTAGGCTTGGGGGGAAAACACAGGCACAAAATGGCTGCCACTGTCACTGCACTGTTGTTTGAGTGAGTAAATAAGGAGGAGGCTGAGTTTCCTATGAAGAATGAGATGATGCAAGTTTTAGAGAGTGCTCTTTATGTGCAAACTGTGGAGGAAATGTCAGTGTGTAAGGATGATGTTTTTTTTCAGTCATCCCTCTTGCACCTTTTCGTGGCCATTAGTGACGTAAAGAAGGATGAAACTTATGACTTTCTTCTTTCTCTTTTTAAAGATATAATATACAACATTTCTGCTTTGAAATTCCTAAATTACATGTGTTATATATTTTGTTGAGTTCACACTCAGTGCTCACAAGTGTCCGTAACGGCTCTGTAAGGACACTCCCACACAGTGCAGTGCTGGCACATATTAACCCATGGCACTCATTGTCAGTGAGGGACAGGGATGTGGTCCTCCACTGCTGGACCCTTTGCCCCCATTGTCATGCCATTTCACAATCATCTGTCCCATCAATTACTAACTTTGACTTCATATGAAAAAAATAAACTGAGGTGGGGGAGGAGCGCTGCTGCACATCCCTGTGTGTGTGTGTGTGCAGTCCATGGATCAGGAGGGACGAGTCATAAATGATCACCCTGACCAGTATTGGTGGGATGAGAGGGAAGAAATACATCCTTAATAAGGACATTTTTAATGACATTACCTGCGGCGATCCTCCAGCAGCCGAAATGACCGAGAATACGTGTATCTTCACATTAGCATGCGCATTTGCACACAGGGAACAGATGATAAACTTTATTGATTATTTAAAACTCCTGACTTGTTTCCTTTGAAGAGTTTATAACTACAGCTTTTAGTTTTGTTGATTAAATGTGACACAATATTTGTTAAAATAACTGAAAGCAGCCTCTCAAATCAGAAATTAGAGTATATGAACAGTGTGAAGGTGAGTCCTTTAAATAACAGGAAACAGGCTCTGCTTTTGACTTTGGAACAGCTTTTTGTTGGTCTATCAAGATAGCAATCCCCCATTGGTGTGCCTCACCACACCTCATTTTAAGACCAACACGCCCAGGGGCACGCAGATGGGCACAAGTACATTCACCTGTCATTCAACTGTGTCAGTCTGAAACTAGCAATGACATGATGTTTTGCACCAATCGTAAAATAGATCCCTAAGAGTCATGTAGATAGATTTGTATTCGCAATCAGAAATATAAATAACACTGACGACAAAAACTCCCTTGATCCCCAATGTCCTTTGTTTTGTTTTGACTGAGACCCCTAACTGCAAAAAAAATTAAAAAGCTTTTGTCATTTTCTTTATCCATAGGAATTGTTTCCTGTGTCCATACAATGAATCCATTGAAAGAGTAAATTCACATTGAAAGAGTAAGTTCACATTCAAAGTCAGGCCCCAGTACCAAAGTTTTCTCTGAGGTGATAGTTTAGTGACCTACATTAAGTGATTTATTACTTCAACATGATTTATTACTTTGACCTTAATAATATTTAGTCAGACATTAGTCGCCCTGTCACCTTGAAATTGAGTGCTAATAAATTGGTTTGGAGGCTTTTGAGGCAGCTTATACACAAAGACTCTCCTCTAGATTAGAGGCTTAGTTGCATCAGCCACCATTTTCTAACTGACGAGCGTCCCCATTTTGTAAAGGTCAGTTGTGTTTTCTGTGCTCTCCTCCATGTAGGGTAGTCCCTTTTTCATTGTTCCTCCTTCATTCTCTCTTTCTGTTTTGCTCTCTCCCTCTCTGATTACACTGTGGCGTGGACACAGCAAACACTGTGTGCTGGTTATTAAGGCCAATTTCCATCACTCCTTCTCCCCTCCTGTCACCAGTGCGCCTCCGCGAGGGAGAGAATGGATTTTAATGGGCGGCAGTTGATTAGTGCAGCACTAACGACAAGTCAAGTAGTGTGGACGTCTGTGGAGAGTGAGTGAGGTTGATTTTGAGAGGCAGGAGGAACAGACAGTGAGAGAGGATGAAAAGGAGAGCGAGGTATTGACTCGGTTATTGACTCACTGATTGATCGATTTTGTATATTATCTATCTAGCCATTTATCCATACACGGACTTATACTGTATATATATATATACAAATATACATTCATAACAGATATGCATATCTACTGTATGTATATACACACACAATGCTCTCAAATAAAAACTTCTGACTCACTCTGTTTGACATTTTTGTTTTTCCTCTCTATCATTAATGCTTTCTCATTCTGTCACCATCTCATTGTGCTTGTCACTCTCTGATTCACTTTCTGTTTGCTTCACTTTTGTTGCATGGAGCAGCCCACTCCTCCTTCATCATTTCAACTTTCTATGTCATTTTTTTCTTGCACCAAACTCATGGGGAATACTTTTTTCTTTCTTTTTTTTCGACTTTCCACTGAACTTTAAAACTGTAACGGTACTTGTACCCCACAGGCATCGTCTGTAGTTACAAGTTATTATGCGGAAATATTTGGGACGTAAAAGAACAGACATTCTTTAAAGGAGTAAAACAACTTACACATACTAATAAATTCCACTTATGAAGGGTTGATTGCTCAGTATGCTTCCAATTGAGAGTGCAACAAGCATGCAGGGCTTTAGAAATAGATTGCCGAAAGTAAAAGATGATAGAAAACTTCTGCCACTCTAAGTGGTGATAGAAAATAGAAACTTGACAAATCCCACTGAAAGGACTATTACACCTTCTATTAATAGAATATTGTAATAATATTCTCTATGCTATGATTAAACGTGTTAAAATATCCTCTTGGAAAATGAATTCAGAAAACCGTATTTAAGTCTTTTCCCTTCTATTTTGACAAACTAATTTTACACGTCAGCAGCTACACCACATATATAATGTTTCACAACAGAAGTCTTGTGAAGAGCAGACAGACTACTGGTTGTGGCAAACCTCATGGAAATGAGACTTGTGAGCTGTGATGCATTTATTAAAGATTTCTCTCCCTCCTTGCCAAATCAAAAGTAGGTCATTGCAAAGCTGTGGGACACTGTAAATCACTGCTTCCATGTCTGTAACTCCTGCTTCCTATGTTCTCTCTCTCACTACATTTCTGCATGTCCACCTGTATAATATACAGGGATTGTGTTTACATTTCAAACATGTCAACGCTTTGACGTGTCAAGGGTAAGGATCTAAAGTAGCGTTAAGGGGATTTATTGCTAGAGGTTGCAGGCGGGTAGCAAATAGGCTGATGTTGCGCCTCGCAAATTATTTTGATAATGTTAGAGGATTGGGAGTGTTGTTTTAAAGCAATAATAGTTAATAAGACTAAACCCAGTTTGTTTTAGCCTGTTGGCTTGTCGTGAGCTACTCTTCTTCTGTCGTGCCTCAAAGATTAAGTAGCATCCAGCAGCAGCCCTGTGCTATAACTCCTTCTGTGGTCGCTTTGTGCAAAAACAGTGGGTTTAAATGGGGTCTTCGCATTGTTTAATGCCTTTAAGACAGTGTTAAAGAGATGGGTGCAGTCTAGCCACCCTGGCTAGGGTAACATAACCACTTGTTAAAGCTCCAGATGCTGCAATCCCCCATTTGCCTGCCAGCCACTCCGCCAGTTTACCAGTGATCTGACTGGGCTGCACAGCAGTTGTCCGAAGCTAACAAGCACCACACAAAAAGAATTGAGGAGGAATCATGAGAGAGCGGGAGACTGTAGAGAGGATGGGACACGCATTATGTGAGAATTTCAAAGTGAAGCGCTCAGTGAGAAGGGGTTTGCAATGTCACTATTACCATGTGGTGGCTGTTCACTAGGGGGCAAAAGAAGCTGAGGGAGAGCTACACACATGATTCTCTGTTCACTGTAGCCCCCGATTACAGCTCTCCTCTCATCTCTCTTGTTAATATCTACCCCCCTCTGTCCACTCTCCGGTGCAGAGCTGCTATCTGTTGTATTTGCTTGTGTGAACGGTTATATTATTCACCAAAGCCATCCCACTCTGTCACACACACTCACAGTTGGTATATGATGATGCGGCGCACATAATTAAACACTGTTTTATTTAACATTGTAAGCCACCCGATATTGCACATGCAAATTCAGACGTTATAATAAACAGTTTAATCCAGGGGATTTCAAAATACATCTTAATGTAAGACTGAAATGTACTCCAGTGTATAAGTCTCATAATTCTAAGAAGGCAAGCAATAAAGATGCATTTTCAGTGCTTTCTTTTCCACCCATTTCCAACAAAAGTAAGACATATTACTTCACTTGCACCAAGAAAATAGCGCTGAACACTTGCAATAGGTTGATTTGCAGTGGAATTGTTCCACCTTGTTATTTCACAGATATTATCCACTTATTTTAAGGAAAGATTTGTTTTGAATTGGCTCATTAAGATGGATACTTCCTGAAAGAAATACACAAATCTTCAGGTATTTCTTCATTTACTCCATCCTCTTTCTCTTGGAGCAGTCAGATTCTAACTGAAAAAAGCCCAGTTGGGGTGTCTCTTCACTGTCTACCTCTTAGAGTTAGTTTTAAGATTCATTGATCAATTTTTCAAGCGCAATTAGGTCGTGCCCTCGAGTTATCTCATGTACTTCTGAACCCACTCTGAGCCAGTGTGCAGCCCCAGATCTTTAACACTTGAGATGACTCGCTTTTGGCTGTAGATTACCTGTCAGAGGACTTCATATAGATGCTGCTGTCACCAAGATTTGAAAAAGGTCTTCTTCTCCTCCACTTCCTTGCCTCTCCCTCCATCTTGCATCTTTTTTTTCTATCTCGTGCTTCATCTCTTCTATCCCTTCCTCCTAATCTCTCCATCCTCCCCCTCCTAACTCTATCCTTTCCCTGTCCACCACTTTGCGCCGCTGCTGCTGAAGGCAAAGGACCTGGTGGATGTTTGAAATCTCACAGAGGGTATCTCATTAGAAACAGCAGGCCCTCCTCCACATACCTTGGACGAGCCTGCTGGCAGAGCGTGGCCCGTGTCGGCTTCTGCAGAGAGAGAGGAGGGAAAAATGAGGGCAGAGATTGTGGGAGGTGAGGAAAGAGGCAACACTGGGAGAATGTAGCAGCAGCAGTTGAAGGACAAGGAATAGAAGTAATAGGCAGAGGCAAAGGTACAGGTTAACAGTATTTCATCGCTTGTTTCCTTCTCATCATCTCTCCTTCCTTTTCGCTCTGTTTTATCCATCTCTCTCAATGCATCTCTGTCTTTTTCGCTCTCTCCTTCTGCCGTTGCCTGCTGGTAGCAACAGCTGTGGGAGGAAATGGAGAGCAAAATGTCATCTCATTGCTCCATCTGCACCCCTACGAGCTGTGTCGTGGCTGACACCGGCTCATTCTTTTCTCTCCTTCCTCATCTTCTCTTCTCACCATAAATCTTTCCTCTGCCAATGACTGTGCTGAGAGGGAGATCTCATGTTTTGTCTCTACTGACAATTTTACCCAGACCTTTTACCACAGACTGTAAAAATTACGGACAGAGCTTCGTGTTCTGGGAAGTGAAGTTCTAATAGCCATCGAGGCAACTCAACTGGTTTCAAAAAGAAGTCTGATTATATGTAAGCTTATGAGAAAATGATCCTACTTCTCAAATAATTTAGCTTGATAGAGACATAGCAATGCACATGCTCCCCGGCTTCACTCTGGCTCTGGTGGTGGGTGGGTATACACTTGGTCTATACACATACACATATTTTCTCTGTTATTCCCTGATTATGAGATGTTGCAGTATGTGTGAGTTGTGTGTGTGATATGTTGCATTTGTCTTTGGTCTTCTATACCCTAGCATTAGGACAGTGATGCACACCTACACGGTTACAGTTTCAGGCAAACAGAAAGCGAAGCTTATAAACTGAGCTAAAAATATATCATACTGTATGCTTTCATAATATCTAATCCTTGCAACAGAAAAGCTCCACGTAGTGACAATAACATGCACTGTAAATGAATTATTAAAGACCCAGTTTCTTTGAAAATCAACAGTTTCAGCTTCTTAAATGTGAAAAAATGTCTGGTTTATTTGATCCTCTATAACAGCAAACTGAATATCTTTGGGCTGCTAAAATATTTTTTACATATTTATACCGGACAATACTGTAACTGGTTAATCAATAAATTCGACAAATCAGTCCACACTGAAAATAATCAGCAGTTGCAGCCCTTAAATAGTCCCTGTGAAACCTCTTCAAAGTGACGTCAGCTCTTTACCATTTTTTGCAGGCACATACAGTTCTGGTGCCATCTTATTCGTCTTCTTGCAGCTGCTCTGATAACTTTAAATGAATTGTAACAACATTATGAAAGAGAGAAAAGTGGCAACCAGTGTGACTCACCCGTGTAGCTGCCTTTTATCCACTGCCTCAAAAAAATCTTGTTCAAATGAAAATGGGTGCAGTTTCACTGAATAAGAGGCAGGGGGCCTCTGCCTGGTTACATGCACCTAAACTCAAGGAGTGATGCAGGGGGAAGGAAGAGAGAGAGCACAAGACGAGGAGGTCTATCCCTGTATCCTCATAGCCTCGTACAAGAAGCTAATGCTTCTTGACATCCGTGAAACCCTTTTTTAATCTGCTGGGTGAAAGTGATGGGGAGGGGAAGGAAATGGGCAAGAGAAGGAGAGAAGAGGAACTGAAGGAGTTTTCTGTGTACGAAATCAGCTCCAGTTTAAAAATTATCCTCTTAGGTTTTTTTTTTTTCTGAGTGTTGTTGGCTCGTCCTTCGGTCCTGCCGTGAGGGGCATTCAGCCGTGATGTCTGTGCAAATCCTTTTTTTTTTTAAGCAGACATCATTTACTGCAAGGTTGGAGCTCACATCACATATCATAAACCCTGTTAAAGTCAATGCTCTGTGTAGCGACGTGTTGTTTTGATGAGCCTGAAGGCACATAGTACTAATTTGGAGCTAAACTTTAGATTAACTTTTTTAGACATTTTTTCCCTGTTTATATATTTAGCTAGACAATTGGGTACCATGTATTTTAGTTTCCATGTATTAGGAGTTTCCACCTGTGCTCAACCAGCCAAAACATGTTACATCACCTTGGTACAATGGACGCAGCAAGAGAACACAGAAAAACGAAAATAGCAGGGTGCAGATGCTTTCCTTCATGATTTAACAAAAATATGCAGGGAAAGCTTATACGTCATACATCTTGACGGCTCTGGAAGATTGCTGTGATCACTGTAATCACCAGTTCCTGTCCGTGCTTTGGCAGGGAAGCTCTACTAATTACAGAGAAAATGTTTGCAGTTTGTTTACCAACGAGAACTGGCTGAAACAATATATTTCCCTGCCATTGCAAGGAGGTCCCCCAGACTTGCTGCTGTCTGGGACGTGTTGACTCAAATCCAGGGTGAACTGCACTCGTTATTTGTCTAATTTCCTCATTAGCCACAGCGTACACACTAAGTATGAGCTCTGGGAATGAGTTTGGGTTGTTTGAGGTACTAGAGTTAGTGTGGTGGCGGAGATGCCATTGGAGTGTGTGGACACTGGAATGGCTGCCTTGTTGCATCAAATCACATTTCTGTTTCTGTTTGGGGGCAAGTGTGCTGCTTGCTGCTGTTAATAAGACAAGATGAAATAAGATGTGTGCTTTATTTGCCCCCAAGCATCTCTTTAAGCCATCTTGGCCCCAATTCATTTCTATAACCTGTCTTATTTCACTTAGAGGGAGTGTGTGAACAGTCCTTTGTACTCAAAGGCACTTGAATGAGCATGCAATGAGAACAAATGTCTTCGCACTCGAGACGCACAGTTCATTCTTTATCAGCATTGAATTAATTCTCCCTCCTTTACAGAATTACACCGTCTTGACATTTAAGAATTGTTAATGGCTTCGTAACAGCCACACACCATCTCGCCAGTGCTGCCTGCATTGTCCAAACATTCTCAACAGGCTCTGAAATAGCTTGGGGCTAAACACTTGCCTGTGTTTTTCCCAAATGTTCCCTTTCTGTCATGAAAATGCAGTGTCTTTGTATTCATCAACACTGCTTAGGTTCAAGCACCCCTTCAGGCTGCAAGCAGAGAAAATTACATGTGAACGTTTAGGTTCGAAGGTTAGACTGCTGCAAGCTTATTTGGAAAAGTCAACAATCTCTGTGAGAGGGAAACACTAATGACGAACACGTATGTAAATTTAATTGTGTTTAGTGCAGTCAAGGTAATGAGCAAGGACTTGGTGACACCTTCTGCCATCAATACTCAAATGAGCTTCTTTTTTTTTCATTACATAGCGCAAGCTATGGACTTCAGCAAATAAAGCATTATTGGTCTGCATTGTTTAGTCTCACCAAACATGCAACATCCTTGTCTAGTCACAGTATAGTGAGCAGTATTGTCTCAAAATATGCTGTTTGTAACTGCCCTCGAGATATACATGAGCTTCTTCTGGTTAAAACCACATCATTTGTAAATTCCTTTCAAAATTGTTCTTTTTACAATTAGAGAGATGAAATCTGCTGATCTGACATTTGACATCCCAATGGGTGGGATAGGTTTAATATCCTTCTTATAGTTTAAAACTCCTGTTGGTAAGATATTAATATTAACGCTTTGGGTTTTCCAACTTGTCAAATACTTTGGGATTGTAGGTTGGCCGCCATCCGAAGGCATCACTATTTTTGGGGAAACCCAGAGTGTATGTACAGTAGGTGACTCAAAAGTCACTTAGCCAACAGGAACTTTAATCAAAACTTAATTTTGGGTTCGGTTTATGTGGAGTTTTGATTTGATTTTTCCTATTCCAAATCAAGAGTTTACGGAAAAAGATTGTTATTTGTTGTTTATGTGATAAAGCCCTACATAAAATTAAAAACAATTGTGATTCTAGGCTTTATAAATAAACATAACTTCGACTTTTTCTGTACATTTTATGCAGGAAGGCTAGATGGAACATGCAGGGCGCTAGATTTATGAGTAAATCCCTATTAAATAATCTGTATACACAGCTCCCATTTGTAACAGCCTACAGTGTGTTTACATACAACACAAATTAGAGGCAAATTGGGAAAAGCATCAGTTACTTCGGCAAAATATTATGAAGCCCAGCAGATTGCTTGAGAGTCCAGTTGGCTCCTCAGCTTACATGACGCACCAGCAAAGAAGACCTCCACCAGTAACCTCAGTGTTTGTTTTCCATCCGCTTACAATCTGTGTTTGTTTGTTTATGCACGCAAGCATCTATGAATTCTTGTCCCCCCCCTCCATCCATCCGTTAAGGGCCCGATTTGCTACTTGTGCATCGGCCGCCAAGTCTCTTAGTACCAGCCAACAAATGGATTGTTATGTAACAGCCACAGCTTGCACTGTTTGACTGCCAACCTGCAGAGAAAGAGGAGGGGATAGAGGGACAAAGGGAGGGTTAAAGATTAGGGAAAGAGAATAAAAGCGAAGAGAGGCAGGCAGTTAGAGAATAAGAGAAGGAGTAAGTGACGCGCCTCTGGCTAAATGTTGTGGTTCCAGACACGGTACAGCAAATCTTCTTTTCTGTTCCCCTTTCTCTCCCGTGTTTGGGTTTTTGTCTCGTCACATTATTTGTTCGGCTTGATTTCTTTTTCATTGAAGGGCTCTCAGCGAAGTACAGACAGTCATTTATTTAGTATCTCCCATTCCTCGCCTCGCTCCATCCGTCTCTCCAGTTTCCCCCACATGTGAAATATCAGCTCCGTGACAGGCGTACTCAGGCAGTCGCTCTTGTCCAGGAGTCCCCCTGGGCCTGGTGAAACGAGGGAGGAAAGACACAAAAAATACAACCGACTGTATCTGCTATACTCTGACACTTCAGCACTGATTCGTCCTGAGAGAACAGAGGCACCAATGACATTTCAGATGATGTCTGGCTCCTCGGAGAGCTCGCTTGTGGATATTTTTTTATACAAACGCCATGACTTCTTGGTGTAGCCCCTTCTTTGTGTTTAACATTTGGCCACTCAGTTCAGCAACCACCACAGCACAATTTAACTAAATTCTCATGAGATCAGAGTGAGTCTGGACCACCTTTGGTCTTCAAAGACAGAGGCTTATATTTGTTCTATTCTTCCTCTAAGGCTAATCTATATGGATACAAGCTCATGATAGCTGAGTGAATGGATAATCGACCCTCTATGCAGGCAGACCAATATTGAATCCCACCCAGCAGCCTTCATGTGTCAACAATAGTCAAAGCTTCACAAGATCCCCAAATCCTGTGTGGACTGACCTTTGCCAGCTCATCATACGTGTGTGTCAGAACCAATTCAACACACATGCACGGAATATTTAATGCATGCACCTCACACATCCACCATAGACCATGTCGTTCTTTCATCTCTCCACTTTATCCGCCTCCGCCTTTGATGTGGGATACCCTGGAGTCTGAGGAATACAGTCCTGGGGAAAGAAACAGAGTAGATCTGCGCTCTTTTTGCTTGGAAGAGGCTTGCCATTGATCCCTGTTGCGTCTCTTGGTCTCTCTCAGCCTTGTTCTGTTGCCTTCAATCACTCACTCCACACATCCCCCACTTTCCAACCGTCCTTCCACTAACGTTCATTATAAACAGCTTTTCTCCTCATCCGAGATGAAGGTCATTATTTCCTTAGCTGTACACGTTATTTTTTGTTCCTGCAGCAACTCCTACACCTCTATTGCCACAAGAACACGTTATCTGAGCCCTACAGTGCACTCAGCTCATTTCATTAAAGAACCATTTAGAATGTTGCTCCAACCTCTGGTCAAGTGGGCTGCAGGGTTTATTTCATGTTAGACTAGAAGTTCCTCAAGTGGAAGTTGATTTTGCTCACACAAACTGATTGTGCAAGGTGTTGGCTTGCTCACTCTATTTCTGACAAGTGGTTTTTCCAAGAGGCCATTACATGCATGTAACAGGCTGGAGAGGTGAAGTCAGTGGAGACTAATTTGATCCAGTGGGCAGCACTGGCAGAGTGGGGAAAATCTGGTAGTTTAGCAGTATTTTGGTGAGTTTTACAGTGTCTCACTTTTTCTAATCAAGTGGTCCTTGGGATTTACTTTATGAGAAAAGACACTAAAGATACTAACAAGTATTAGAGATGACTTTAATTTTTAATGTGGATATGATTAGGCATTTTGTTATCATGCATGCACACGAAGAAAAGCATGAGTCACATTCCTGTTAATAATTTCACACTATCCCACAGTTAAACAAAGTCAGAAAAAAAGATAACTGCTAAAAAGTGAACAATTATGTATACAATGCAGGATTAAGAATATTTAGGAAATGAACTTTGCAAATGTTTGATTTGAGTTTGAGTTTGGTTTGAATACGCAATGACATTGAGAGCTACTGCGACTAGACACATGGAAAAGTACTTTGAGAAAAAGAAGAATGAACAAAAAGTCCAACTAGCCTGAGAAGACAGGCTACCACTAGCTCTGAAAGTGACATTAATAGATAGATAGATAGATAGATAGATAAGTCATCATAGCAGCGGGTACATTCAAGTACATATACCATATGCAAAAATCAATAAAGCACTATATACAATAAAATGCTCAAGCAGTTACAAAATAAGATAATATACTGAGGTAAACAAAATGTAATGCTGAGCTATGTAGAACTTAAGGTACAGAGAAATAAAATCGTACGCGTCTTATCAGCTGCGAAGTAGACCTTCTGTTGACAAAATGCTAAATAAGCTAACTAGCACAAGTCAATCAAACCCACATTCAGCTCGTTTTCGTTTCAACTCACAAGCCAGTGTGAGGATTTGCTTTCCTTTGTTTTGAATCATTGAAAATGTCATCTTTTGGGGTTTTAGACTGTTTGATGAAGCATTATCCATAACTACTCTATCTCCAGTATTTGCTGTTAAATGTATAAGCATATTATATCATTTGTATATTATATAATAGATAGGCATACATTTAAACTCTAATATTATGTCTTTGTTACAAAATGGTATTTGATAGATATGTGTGAAAAAGAAAATCTATTTAGCATTCACATTCCTTGGCATGTAGTCATTTTAAAACACCTTTTTATATCCCTTTCATTTCTGTCCATTAAACCGCTTTTGAGCACAGTTCATGCAAAGCTCTTTCTGCTTTTGTAATTGTACAATTTCAGCCACCATTTCATAAGGTCAACACTTCAGGGATGGAATGGCTAACGCCAGCTCCAGCCTGTGTTTGTTTCTGTACTGTAAAGGACCCTCCAGAGTAATCAGGATGATGTTAACACTAATGGGTCCATGGATATTAAACATTATCAAGTAGAGAACACACTGGTTTGCACATTTGTACCCCCTCGACGCACACAAGCACACACCTGTGTTCCCATTGATCTAGGAGCAACACAACTGTCTGACCTTTTCAGAACATCCCAGCTTAATGACTCTGTGTGGGAAATAAGGTTGTTATCATGAACTGCTTTGTTATTATTTCCTCATGCAGGACTTGTCAGTGTTTGACAGTGCCATGTGCAAAGTATTCACGTCACTTCTGGCCTCTGCTTATATTTTTCTTCAAGCACCCCTTTCTTTTTGTCTTTCTCCCAAGCACACTGCCTACTATGCACTGCTATATTTCAATACAAACACCTGCCAAAGTCACGCTAACACAGTGTCATCTGCTTTCACCATATATTGCAGGCTTTGAATTGTGGGGGGTTGGGGTGGTGGCCGGGTGGAGGTGGGGTCAGTGTGATGCTGTTTACCCTCCCAACATGGTAAATATTTTCAAAAAACTGTGTCCCAGGGCTGAGCCTCGTGCTGACACATTCACGTGTGTCCATCTGCTGCTGCTGCTGCTGTTTGATTGGCATGTTATTAGGGGAGTTAATGTGAAAATGCTGCTGTTATAGCTGCTCTGCATGCGTTTGTGTGTTCGTGCATGTGTTTCTGAGTTGGGGTATGTGAGCATGAAGCGTGTGTTTAATTGGTGTTAAGGTGTCAGGACCCCCCTTGTATGGGCAGAGTGTTGAACAGAAATTCCAGTTATGCGTGAACAGCACACATTAGCTCTGATAAACACAGTCAACTGCAAAACTTCCCCAAAGAACTAGCTGAATTAAATGGTGAAGTGATGCGCTATGCTATACTTGTTCTTGTTCAGGGGAACAATGATTGTAGCGAGGTGCGTGTTTACAAATCCCATCTGACCTCAAAATATCTTAATGACCTTTTAAATAACACATTTGATACTCATCTTGTTTGGTTTATTTGGTTGTTTGAGTATAGCTATAGAAGGGAGTTTCTCTTCCACTGTAATACATGACTAGACTAGATGCTGCAAGATGTATCGATGCCCTCAAAAGCCTCTAAATTAACTAAACAGTTCATCCCCCAAAAATGTCCTTTTTCGGTCATTATCTAGTCACCTTCATGCAGACGGAAATTCAGGTGAAATTCCATAGTCATAGTCAAAACATTTCTGGAGCTTCACAGCAAAAACAGAGTTGCAGCTCCATACATTTTGTGGACTATGAAACTTTCCTCGATTTCCCATAAGCATGGTGGTGAGCAAATAATGACTGAATTTTCATTCTGAACTTATCCTTTAATGACTTTATTATTTGATTTTGATTTTGGACCTCCACTGAAACCTCAATATGTCCTGATGCACTAGAAAACAAGGCAAAACTTACATTTTATTCACTAGTCATTTCAATATATATCTGTATAATTCTCGGGTTGTTCCAAACAAGCAGAAAAACACTGATCAGGTTATCACAGTGTTTATGAGAATGTAATACAATATTCTTTTTGGTAATTTCGCTGTTGACCTCTGCTCGTCTTCTTTTTGTGTAACTGTTGATTCAAGCATCACAGTTACACAACAGCACAGTAATGTGCAATGGTGACTCAGAACTGCTGTCTAGTTGTGAGCAAAAATGACTTCCTAAACCACACGAGTCATTTATAATAATCTCAGTCTACAGTTGTTTAGGTATGGTTGATACACAAAAAAATCAGCTGTTATAAATTTAGCCCTGATATTCTGACTTAGTTTATTAGGCCAAACAGTCTGCTAAGGGTGGAATAATCACTTACCCCACAAGTAACTGACTCCTTGTTCTTGTATAGATTTTTGAAAATGCTTAACAATGTGTAATTCCAAAGCCTTTGCCTCAGTCAGTTGCTTGTGTGCCTTTGATCAAAATAAAAACTGCTGCATTCCCTCTTAGCAGGTCTGTTAGGCGTCACTGTCTCAAGCTCACCAGACTATTGAGCAGGCTACCAGACAGAGGAGGATGTTGGTCTGATCAATAAGCTTTCGCGATGATAAATATGCAGGGCAGATATGCTGTTGTGCCCTGAAATCTCTCTAAAGATGATTCTTCTTATCAGAGTGTTAAAACAATCGAAAAGCACGACCCGCTGTCACTCTTTCCCATGGTATCCGTACTCCAAACCCTCCATTCTTTCTACTACCCCCTCTGGAACCCTCCATTACAGATATTTGCAAAAAGACAAGGCGTCTGACTTCAAGCTGAGGAATGGTATTTGTACAAAAATTACTCTCGGATAGTAGCATCCCCTCCAGGGACATAACAAGCATTTTGAGATGTTTCAAACAAACCTCGCAAGCATATCATGGTGTCGAAAGCAAAAGAGGAAAAACATTAGAATCTTCCTGAATTGCAAAAGGTACCACTGTGTATTGAATCCCCATTGGAAGAATTGGGGAAGGGAATAATCATCAGACATCTCGAGTTGACAGAGGGGATTTCTAAACCACCTGAGGTATGGTTAGAGATATGTGCTGTTGACAAAGCTCACAATTGGTTCAAAGTTCATTTATTTGACATTTTACAACACAGGGTTGCACAACAAAAGGCAGATTGTTGCCCTTTGTACTACGAATGATGCTGACACCATCATATAAAGAAAACACTTCAGTGTTCTTGTAATGTTTCATTAAGTGATATCGATATTTTAAATGAGGTAAACAAAGTCATTTCTTTTTAGTTGTCCGCCCCTGCGCTTTGGTCTTTAAAGCTCCATGGAACAAAATGGGACTTTAAGAAGTGCCTTTAAGTGGGTAACAATCTGTCACTGAAATCAGTTCCATTTTGTCAGCAGCCTGTAATTTGATTCAGAAAAAGTGGACTAAGCTATCATTCCCCTGTTTGGACCATCAATCGTACAAACAAAAAAACACCAATCAGCTTCAAAGAAATCTATCACTCCTTGATAATCTTCTGGTGACTCTGTAGGAGTTCACACATAGACACTACAATCTGGGCATAGCCACAACGTTTTATCAACATTGTATTCATTTAAAGGCAGTCGACATTCGTGTACATTAAGTTGACATACTCCATATACTTATTGTTTTGCGTACTTTCAGATTGCAGCCTTATCCATACAAATATTTAGGGCAAGAAAACATTATCTTTAGGCAAAGTTGCACTACCATAAAAGTTTCAAATCACATGTTAAATGTATGTTTTTTCTCCTTTCTTCAGTCGTAGCTATTTCAAAAGCAGTATAACCAAAAAAAATAAAATGTATTATTTACAGTTAAATAAGTTTTAGCTCAAAAAGAAGAATGACTAAATAATTAAAGCTTCCATTTAGTGTTAGTGAACTTTGTTCATTATTTAACTGGGCTCTAAAGATTTGGGTAACTTGTATTCTTTGGGTCCTCTGCAGTACACTGAGCTTTCATATTGAATATATTTAAACTGTGTCTTTGTCATGTTCAGCTGATATTTTGTGACCAAATTCCAATAGTGTTAACCCTAGACTAACCTTCTGTTCATATTGTGAAGTTTTAAAAATAGCTTTTGCAAAAGCAACACGCCCCTTGATTCTGTCTTGTTATAGGACAATGTTTTTCAAATTTTCTACACGGTGTACCACATCCAAAAATATTAGGCCCATCATGTACCACCATTATGACCAACTTTAAAATACAGTAGCAAGGCCCTGTCCAAAAGTGCAGGGTATTCACTGTGTCTAATACTCCAATCAGGAGTCTTTTCTGAAAGTAGCATTCAATGTACACTTTCATCACAAGACAGTTCTATTAAATTCTCCTACACCAACAGTGAAATCTTATGGCATTTCAGAGCGTGGCTGCTGAACAGGTCTCTCACTCAGTTGTTTGCCAGCACTGGAGAATATTCACAGAACTATTGTTCTTCGATTTTTGTTTCACTTTAGCTCATAAAGCTACATTTCCATTCAAATGTTTCATTTATAATTCTGTAGTATTTTGATGGTATATGCTTTTAAATTAAGCCAGCTTGCATACCATTGGTTTTACACATGCCATTGTTTGAGAATAGTGGCTTTAGGCATTTTTGCACACTTGGCAAAATGATCTCTCTTTAGTGGTCTGCTTAGGTGTAAGGTATTATCAAGTGTGAAATTTTGGTCATGTGATACTATTTTGTCATAACCCCCTTATGTGTTCCAGAATGGTATTTCCTGTCAGATGTGAACAACCTCTGAATCTTGGTTGATGACTTTGACCCCTTTCCATTGATACTAGATTCATTTTTTTTTTTTGTCTGGAATTCCCACAGGAGCCTTGACAATTAATAGCCCTCAAAACAAAAATCACTAGGCTAGCTGCAGTTGCTTAAATATTAGACCTAAATGCCATTAAGAGAGACCCTTTAGCCTGATATATTACATTTTGAGGATTAAACAGCATGCACAGCCACATTGACATGCTGTCAGATAAATGTAGACATTTTCATTTGTGATATCGTCAGTGTAGGAGATCGTCATCACTTACAACTGCAGTTCAAAAGTACATGTTTCATCTCCACATTTGGTGATATAGTCAAGGGTAAGTGGAGCATGTGAAATGTGTATAATCAGTCCAATTATTTCCAAGTATCAAGTCAGTCCAACTACTCTCCTCCAACGTAGCCGAGGCTACTGAGGTCCAGTGTCTCCTTCTCCCAGCTAGTACTTCAGAACTCTGCTCACCCAATTGCAACTATAGCTCTATCAGTTTGTTGAGATTAAGCTAAGTCTAAAAGAAAGAAAGATTTCTCCAAGGTATGCAATCGACAGGATTAAAGCAAATCAGAACAATGAAATCAGGTGTCAGGTGTGATAAAGGAAGTTGTCAGTTACAGAAACATTTTAAGTGATACTGGAGAGAGATAGTTGATTGATGAGTCTCATTCCCAGGCTGTCAAATATCAATGCCGGATCAGGCCGGCCACGAATCGACAGTATTGGTATTCGATGACCTGGCAACTAGACTCAACAGCCAAGAATCTCACATATTGCCCCTTTAAACAACTTGCTCAATTCTAATACAGACAGTAGATACTTTCGAGAGCCAAGAAAGCTCTTTAGAAACCTTAGTCCATATCTGACAAGCATCTTGTCCGAATTCTTTAGCATGTTTGAAAATATATGATCTCCAACAAATCCTTCTATGTAGAAAAAACCTCAGTAACACATCATGTGTTGTCCTTAACTGGACTCTGGAAAGTGTTGGAAACTATGACACCGCCATTATCAAGTGTCGTCTCACTTCATGTAACAGGAAGGTCCTTCTCATCCTTCAAAGCAATCTTGCGGAAGGCATAGATAGAAGGGGAATATTATCCTACCACATCAGAGGGGGATTACTTGCTATTTCCACACTAGATGCAGCCAATCTTTGGGATGCCATTTCTACATTTTCTTATATACCACCACAGAGAAATTGCTATCAGACCAAAGGCGACGTTGTTGACGAGGTTGTTAGACTACTGCAAAATGGAGCGTTTGCATCTGAGCCTGTTTGTTTGTGTGCCCTATCAAGTGTGGGGAAGAGATGGAAAGGCCCTAAAATGTCAGCAAAGTGGTGTGCTCTTGGCCAAAATCTTGTCAAGGTGTGTG